>LNAC01000740.1:707120-717226 GCA_002007465.1 Ailurus styani
GCAGAGAGCCCGATGTGGGCCTCGATCCCAGGACCCTGAGATCATGACCTGAGCCGAAGGCAGCGGCTTTAACCCACTGAGCCACCCAGGCGCCCGAAAACTCTTTATTGTAAAGTAAACATGGGCACAGAGAGTCACACAGAATGAACGTAGGGTTTAAGGAGATATCTCACGGCAAACATCTTCGTAACTGTGACCAAAGTCAATAAACAGAACTTTGGAAGCACCCCCTTTCCCAGCTCCCTCCAGGTGCCCCTTCCCCATCTGAGCCCTCCATCACCCCCCACACATCCCCAGTTAACTAGTAGCTTGACTTTGTAATGATTTTCTTGGGGTACTTTGTTTTATCACCTAAATGTGTACCCCTAAATACTGTTGTTTGAACTTGCCCACTTAAAAAAGACAACTAGGGTCTGTCTGTGGCTCAGTCTGTTGAGCATCCAATTCTTGGTTTGAGCTCAGGTCATGATCTCAGGGTTACGGGATTGGCCCCGCTTTGGGCTCCGAGCTCGGTGGGGGTGGGGGAGGGGAGGGTCTGCTTGAGAGTCTCTCCCTCTGCCCCTTCCCCATTCATGGGCATGCGTGTGCGTGCACGCTCTCTCAAATAAATAAATCTCTAAAAGAAAAAGAAAACAAGAAAACAATACATCTTTAAGGTCTTTTTTAATCCACAGTTCACCCTGTACCATTTTTTTTTTCTTTCTTTTTTCCTTATAAGCTATTTGTTGAAGGACTTCCATGTGATTCATAGTATCCCACTAGCCTGAATTTTATTGACTTTGTCCTCACCGAGCAGCTCACTTCCATCCTCTGTGCTCCCTGCAAGTCGGCGGCTGGGTCCAGAGGCTTGATCAGACTCACCGTCAATCCCTTTGGCTGCGTTGTCAGTGGCGTTGTCAGTGGTTCTTTCACCAGATAGGACATGACATTGGGTGGTCCCTGTCCCTGTTTTGGCAGGTGTTGATGTTTATTATCAGTTAGTTCATTCATTCATGGAGGGTTGCAAGTGGCAACATTCCAATCTTATCCTTTCTTTTTCAGCTCTCCGTTGGAAAGGGATTGCTGGAAAGGAGACACTTTCCCTCATTTACTCTTCGTTACTCTGTGTGCAGTTCAGAGCAGACAGGAGGCAGGGCACGTGCTGCGTTCTTTCCCTTCATTCACGAATTGGTTCTTTGTCCATCCCCTCAAGGACACCGGTTGATTTCTTGTCAATATCATTATGAATTCTAGGACTTAAACACACTTGATGGTTATAATTAACCACAAGTATTTTTTTTTTGAAGCTCAAATGTTCCCAATCCATTGTACCGTGCCAGTGAGAGCCTCTTCAAGTTGGCTCTTGAGTCCTTTCAAAATAACCTTATCATCTCTGAGAGCTGCCTTGCTTCCTGTATGGTAGGAGGAACCAGACTCATCTTGTACCTTTTCCGCTCCAGACCTGGAACCAGTGTTTTCTCCTAGTAGGCCTTTTATTTTTCATTTTTTTTGACAGAGAGAGAGAGAGAGAGAGAGAGAGAGAGAGAGAGAGAGAGAGAGAGATCACAAGCAGGCAGAGGGGCAGGCAGAGAGAGAGGAGGAAGCAGGCTCCCCGCTGAGCAGGGAGCCCAATGCGGGACTCGATCCCAGGACCCTGAGATCATGACCTGAGCTGAAGGCAGAGACTTTAACCCACTGAGCTACCCAGGCGCCCTTTATTGTCATTTTTAAAATGGAAAATATTTCACAACCACTCTCTGGGTGTTAGAGATATACACCGCTCATGAAGAAGTTTCGTTATGAAGAAATATATTTTATCTCACACACCCTTCAGCCACAAACCAAGAGGACAGAACCCTGTGATAATTCCAGTTCACAGTTAGGATTTTTACTGAATGTCTTTTTGTATGACACCTCTCCTTTCTTCTGTCCTGAGAACTGGGCTCTCAGGGGTATAGGGGATAACAGAATTAGAATACCTCATAATTATTTATTTGCTTTATCCTATATCACACACACAATAGTCGCGAAATTACAAAAGTAATACCGCCACCAACATAATTACTGGGACCAGTTAAAAACATTTTTTTCTTGGTCTATGCTTTCTGTATTTTTTTTGAAAAAAGATTTGCTTATTTATTTTAGACAGAGAGAGAGAGAGAGAGCAGGGGAAGGGACAAAGGGAAAGGATCATCCCTGCTGAGCATGGAGCCTGATCCCAGGACTCTGAGATCATGACCTGAGCTGAAGGCAGCTGATTAACCGACTGAGCCACCTGGGTGGCAGCTGACTCTTGATTTTGGCTTGGGTCATGATCTCAGGGTCATGATCTCAGGGTTGTGAGATCGAGCCCCGCATGGAGCCCTGAGCCCTACATGGAGTCCTGCATTGAGCTCTGCACACAGTGGGGAGTCTGTGTTCCCCTCTGTCCCTCCCCTCGCTTGTGCTCTCTCTCTCTTTCTCTCTCTCTCCTCTTTCTTTTTTTTTTTTTTTTAAAGATTTTATTTATTCATTTGACACAGAGAGATCAGATCACAAGTAGGCAGAGAGGCAGGCAGAGAGAGAGGAGGAAGCAGGCTCCTTGCCTAGCAGGGAGCCCGATGCGGGCCTCGATCCCAGGACCCTGAGATCATGACCCGAGCCGAAGGCAGCGGCTTTAACCCACTGAGCCACCCAGGCGCCCATCTCTCTCCTCTTTCAAATAAATAAAATATTTAAAAAACAGAAAGGCTCATGAGAACAATATACTGAGTCTGTAACGATTTACCTGAGTCTATTATACTTACAAGACAGTTCTGATGGACATAAGATGATTAACTTACACTTTCCTGTTTTGAGTATCTTAAATATGTTACTTCATTTTCTCTTGGCATAAAACCTTAGTCTTGAAAAACCTGATAAAAATCTAATTTATTTTCCTTATCAGTCAGTTATTAATAGTAGTATTTTTGCCTAGATGAATGAAGGATCATTATTTTTTTCCTCAACGAACTGTAATTTTATTAAAATGTCTTAAATATGTCTGATTATTTTGGGTTGGCATTTTCAGGTATGCAGTATGTCCTTCCAATATGTAATTTCAATTTTTGAACATTTTGGTAAGTTTTCTTGAATTATAGTTTTTAGTATTTGTTCTGTTCTCTTGCTCTGATTTTCTTTTCAGGGACTCATTATTTGTGTTGGAACTTCTTTGCCTGATATCAATATTTGTCCTTTCTCTCAAATATTTTAAAATATCTCTTTTTTCATTTCTTGTTGATTCGAAGTATTCCCCCATTTCACCTTGTATTATCTTAAGTTTGAGTTAGTTCACGCTTGTGTTCCATTTTAGACTTAGTTTCTAAAAAGATTTATTTCCTTATATTTCTAATTCTTCCTTGACTTTTGCCAATTTATAAGATTTTTCTAATTCTGTTTTATGTTGTTCTTTCGTCTCTTGCATAATTAAAAAATGCCTTTTAGACCATTTTGAAATAGAAGGTTATGGTTTTGATCTGTCCCCAAGCAATGTCTTACTGGGATGCATTAACCCTTTGTAGAGATGCTGTTTTGCTCCTGATTCTTCTTTGACTTCAACTCAATTTGTATGGGATCTGACCTCAAGACTCTTCTGTTGTTCACTCTTGTGTGTAATTAGTCTTCCTAAACCTGAAGATGTTCAGGTCGGCATTCCTAACCTCACCAGCTCCCTCTCTTGTTTTTACATGCTGCACACAAATGTTGGCTGGCGTTTCGAAGTTTCTGGCTCAATCTCCTGTCACTTTTATCTGGATTTTCCTCCTTTCTCTTGATTGTCTTGATTGATCTTCCTTCATTTTGATCCCGCTCTAAGTAATTTGCCCTCAATAGGGGGCCCTGTCCTGGAAGGGAACCCAAGTGGGTCAACTGCTAGGGCCAAAGAGCTCCAGCCCCTCAGTACTTCCAGAGGGCTCTTGACCTCACCTACTACGGGACAAGCAAGACCCCTTGCAGTCCTGATTGTTCTTCTCAGATCGTCTTTTCATGCTTTTCTTGGGTTCATCCGATACCCCCTTGCTTCTCTCTGCTGGCCAGCAGATGGGGTACCAAAGAGGCCAACCCTGGAACGTCCCCCGCCCCCAGGGGCATCTTGATAACCAGATAACATGGCTACTGGAGGTTGTGCTCCCCCACTCCTCTTTAGGTTTTCATGGGGACACTTTTGCCACCTAATTTTGGAGCAAATGTTGTCTGTGGGTTTTGCTTTTTCTAATTTGCCCTGCTTCTTTCTTTATTCAAGTAGGTTCCACACCCAAAGGGGGTGCCAAGGGCTGGGAGCGAGGCCAGAGACGGGATCACAGTGGCCCTCAGATGAATCTGTGCTCGTTCAGAGATGGAGAGCCTCACGTGGGGCCCTCCTGTGCTGGTGCATAGGGTGTGGGGTCTGAGGCCAATGAGATCAGGGCTGCCTGGAATAGTGGGCAGAGAAGAAGGCAGGCCTTGGCATGTGGCCACGGTCTCACAGCGCTGAGACCAAGAACAGCATGCTCCACTGAGTCAGCCAGGCACCCCTGCCTGCTTATTTTTATGTGGGAATTTGTAGAGATTAAAAAATGATGCTGGCATTGCTCCTGTCTCCCCAGCCAATTCACTATTTTTAATGCCAGGTTGCATGCAACCCGGTCACAGGGAAGATGACATGAAATAATAAATGTGTATAAGTATGTAAGGTACCTGGCTATCTTAAGTGTCCTGTAAACTAGCTGCCCCTCTCTTCTGCTGTCCTGTGACCAAGACATTCAACGTGTGCAGGCTTGATCTCTGGTTCTGGTGCCTGGTTCAGGGGACGGAGCATGAGGTAGTGCAGGCCCTCAGACGGGCTGCTCTGAGGCTGGGTGACTTTCTGGACGTTGTGCCCTTGCTTTACCCTGCTGGGACTCCTCTAGGCATTTCCTCCTAGAATGGGTTTTAGAGAAAAGAAGAGGAAGACTTCTCCACCTACTGCCCCCACACCCCATAGAAGGGATGGTCCGGGGGACTGAGAAATCTGCTGTGGGCCTGCCACGCCATCTGCTGGCCACTTGTTTAATTGCAGAGAAAAGCCGCTTTAAATTCAGTGGTGGGAGCGTCATGCCCAACCCCCAACCCTAGCCAATAAGGGAGGTTCATCCTTTCTTCCCCTAGATGAAAAGGAGGTGTTTATGTTAACCTGATGACAATAAAGGGAAATAAAATAAAAGTTTTTGCACATGTTCCCACTGCCTAGACAAGCATGCCTTAAAAAAACCTGCACAAATAAAAGTGGGTATTTATTCTATAGGCTGGGCTGATGCGTCCTGCCCTTCTGGTTCCTGAAAAGGGGTCCAGAGACCCTGGTGGTTACACAGGAAGGCACCAAGGGGAGAAAGAGCTCAGCTTCTGCAGCCCGAAAGACGGGTTTAAACCCTACTTTGCCAGTCACGAGCTGGGAGGGGTGGTCAAGCTAATTCATCTGTGTTTTTCTGCTTATGCTAGGTGTGACTACGCCCTCTGTCCCCACACCCCCCAAATACATGTTCATGTCCTAATCTCTGGGACCTGCGAGTATGTTATCTCTCACGGAAAAAAGAACTTCGAAGATGTGCTTAAAGTTACAGATCTTGAGATTGGAATATGACCCTAAATGATCCTGGGGGGCCCAATCTCATCGCATGAGTCCTTAAAAGCAGAGACTCTTTCCTAGCTTCAGTCAGGGACAATGGGACGTTGCTGGCTTTGAAGACGGAGGAAAGGGGCCAGGAGCCAAGGTGTGTGAGCATGTCCTAGAGGCTGGAAGGGGCAAGGAAATGGTTCTCCCCTGGAGACTCCAGAAGGGATCCAGCCCTGCCCACACCTCGATTTCAGCCCATGGGACCTGTGTTGGGTTCCTGACCTCCAGGACTGTAAGACAATAACATTGTGTTGTTTTAGCCACTAAGTTCGTGGTCATTTGTTCCTGCAGCGACAGACAATAAGTACACTGTAACGTGGGGGTAGTTACAGCGCCTACTTAGAAGGTTGGTAGGGAGAATGAGATGAGATCACTGTGGGAAGTACGGGATCTCTTCTGGGAAGACATCTGTTTGTTCTTTTCCTTATTCCACAGTTACTTTCTGAACACCTACTATGTGCCAGGCATTGTGTTCAGTGCAGGGCTTATGGGTGTGAACGTGGCACCTTCTTTCATGGACCGTCCTGGTGAGGAGGGCATGGGACAGTAAAGGTCACACAGGTTTACATGGCATGGAATTAGAATCACCAGGCACGTGATGAAGGGATTATGCAGGCAGCTGTGAGTGTGCAGCTGGGAACTTGCCCGAACTCAGGCCTCGGACCTCGGGCTTCTGGCCAGGCTCTCCAGGTTGCGGCTGGTCCTCCCTCATCTTTCCATACAGGCTGGTCTGCCTGACTGGGGAAGGGGGTGCCAAGGGCTGGGAGTGAGGCCAGAGACAGGATCCCAGTGGCTCTCAGATGAATCTGTGCTCGTTCAGAGATGGAGAGCCTCATGCGGGGCCCTCCTGTGCTGGTGCATAGGGTGTGGGGTCTGAGGCCAATGAGATCAGGGCTGCCTGGAATAGTGGGCAGAGAAGAAGGCAGGCCTTGGCATGTGGCCACCGACCACTGAGCTCTAGGCTTCTGTCTGCCTCCCTAGGGCTGGACTGCCAGGTCCCACGCTAGACATAGGGAAGACCACCACTGTTTGTGGGAGGGAAGTTGAGCCAGGTTCAAGGCCGTAAGGGCCCCAGGTGAAGGGACAAAATCTGGACGAGGGAGTAGGGATCCTTTGTTTGGCTCTGGAAGTCCTCTTTCTGCTTCACACTGGCGCGAACCTCCTCATGTTGCCTCCTGGGTTTTCCTGGGCTGTCCTGCAGCCCCGCCCTATGCTTCCAAAGTGATGGGACAGAACGGGCTCCTTTGGAACAGACTCTCAGGGACACAGGAGATTCTCTGTGCATCAGCTGACTGCAGTATCTTATCCAGCGAAAGAGTTTTTGTGATGGGGCCAGGGGGACCCAGAATGAATGACCCAGCTGAGACAGGCAGTGGAACCACAAGGCATGGTCTGGATGCAGATCTGAGAGTCCCAGGGGACCCCCAGCCTGTGAGAGACCCCCGTCCAGGAACTGTGCTTCCACCTGGTGGCAGATTTTGGAACTGCTTTAGGATCAGATGCCCTGGCCCCTGGGGTGTGACTTTCTGTTCAGCCTTGCTCTGCTGAGCTGAGCTGAGCTCCTGACAGAGTGAGTAGACAGTAGAGTGCCCAGTGAATGAATCTGGTAGAGAGGGTGGTAAGGCCTAACCACAGAATCTCTTTCACCCTTCACTAGTCTAATATTGTCCAGGTTTCACCACAGCTCTGAGAATCAGGGGCAATTGGAGAAAAGGAGCTGTCACCCCTCATCTCCTGACCCCCCACCCCTTGCTTCCCACCACTATGGTCTCAAGATCTCCCTCACACCTGACACTCTAGAAACCTCCAATATGGAGTGTATGCATGCACCTGGAGCCATGCATAAGGGACATCACACATGATGGGGATCAACAGGAAATATGGTGCTGCTTACCCCAGGTTTTCCCATGCACCTGAGCACAGATTGGGCACTGTGCAAATGCTTGAATGGCAGCATGAGCCTTCCTCTCCGGCACCACCTATCTCTAGGTGTTACACCATGGGCAGGCCACATGGTACAGCCACAGTAGGGGGCAGGGAAGTGAGGGGTCAGGGGTGGGTGGGGGAGGGGGATGTTAGCAATCCCTAAAGAACTGAAAGCCACAGCACTCAGTGGAAATCCTGAACTCAGGCTTGGAATGGTTGGCCTGTTTATGAAACAAGTGACTTCAAAACAATCATCTGAAACCCATTAAGTGTGTCTTCAAGCAGTTGTCTGTCTCGGACAAATTATAGAAGGAAAGGGAAGAAAGAACGAGGTCCATAGAAACGCAGGAAATGTCTTGGCCAATGTTTTCCAGAGCCTTAACTTGGCTTCAGCCAGGGTAAATGAAGTAGTAAATGAATTTGCTTTTGTATAAATTTTTCATTAATAGAAACTTGTTTTCTCCTCACTCCCATCAAAATGATGTTGAAATGTCTTTGAAAGAATACGGTCACGTACCCCAGGGGAGCTCAAACATGCGGGCACTTTGAGACGCCCACACTTGGAGGATGTTGGCTGTTTGTAGGAGTGAAAATTTGGAAATCACTCAAGTGTCATGAGCGGGACATGGATAAAAACACTGCGATGCAGGTGGCTGATGTCAATGGTATGACAGCCTCCTTAGTTGAAGCAAATGGTTCTATGTATTGACATGCAAACATCTGAGGAGGCATAAGGAGTTACTAGTGGCACAAGCATATATTCAGTATATTAGTTTTGGGTTGATACATGTGTAGCAAAAGGTGAAAAAGTGGGTGTGTGACGCATTGGTGTGCGGATGAAAAAAATGAAACCTCTCTGCCTGGGTAAGGCCTGGCCATCTTTCAGATCTTAGCTCCATACCTCGATTATCCAGGGAAGACTCCTCAGACCCCCAGGCTAGGTAGGCACCCGATGTCTGGTCTCAGAACCCATACCTCTCCCTCACATCTTTTGTCGCTGCTGTGTATTTATTTGTGTGATCATTTGATTAACATTCATCTTCCCCACAAAGTTCATTCAGGCAGGGACCATGGCCACCTTCCTCACTGGCATCCCCAGTACCTAGTCCAGCACCAAGGGCATAGAGAACCCCTGTGAAATGAGTTTGTGATTTCTAGAAGAGTTTCTTTGTGAGTTTGTGAGTCTAGAAGCTTCATGAGACCGACATGGGGGGGGGGAGTGGGGAGTGTCCGTTTTCTTTCTCACTGAATATCCTGAGGCTTAGCAAGGGAGGGAAGGCTGTAACTGTAAGGCTCAAATCCTGGCTCAGCCACTTGCTAGCTGTGTGACTTCGGGCAAGTCTCTGCGTCTCTGGGCCTCAGTGTCTTCATCTGTAAAAAGGATAACAGTCTCCTCTTTGGACTGTTGTCAGAAGTCAATGATAGGAAAACGATCCATCGAAGCGTGGGGGGCGGGGATGGAGGGGGTGGGAGAGGCCTGGGGGATGCTCAACCCTTCGGGGCCAGGTGGGCCATCCCCCACGCTACCACCAGGTGGCGCTGTGATCATGCACAAGGGTGAAGCTCAGCCCAGCAGCTCTCCAAGCTTCCAAGTGGTCTCCAGCCTCCCTCCCAAGAGGAATCCTATTTCTAGGTTTCCAAGTGGCCATCCAGCCTTTGCTGTAACCTCTCAGTGCTGAGAAGCTCACTGTCCCCAGGTTGGAGACCCTGACAGGGTGGGTCTCTGAAAGCCCCTCTTCTGGTTGAGGGCTGCCAGACCTGAGGGGCCTGGGGAGCCCAGATGCAAAGCAGTGGACAGATGGGGGACTAGGGTGAAACCAGTCAGGTGCGGGGGGGGGGTTTGCAAAGTTGAAGGAGGGGCTCACTCTCAGGCTTGTGCATGTGTGGCATCGGACCCCCACTGGTGGCCTCGTAAGGACAGCTCGGGGCGCGCTACGGGCCAGCCCAGGGCCTTAGTGCCGCCCGTCTGTCCTCTGCTCATCCGCAGTGGAAAGAGCGCTGGTGAGATGCCAGGCTGCAGTGACTCACGTGCTTCTCTGAAGAGCCTTAGCTGATAAGAACTATTATTATTGTAATTTTCAGGTGAGGAAATCGACACAGAGACACATTAAACTTGCACGTAGAAAATGGCCGAGCTGGGATCTGAGCCCTGGTTGTTTGGCTCTGGATTCCGCCTCCTGCCCAGAGCCTCCCCGGCTGCGTAACCTGTCACCTCCCCCTCCCTTGAGAACCCCCTTCTGTCCATCATGTATTTATCCATCAGTCTCTCTGTCCCAGCACCGTGCCAGTGGGGCCTGGCAGGGAGTGAGGCCCGTGGACTTTACAGGCTGTCAAGTTGAGTCCCTTGTCCCTAGGACAACCCTCAACCTTGGAGAATGGGTACCAGAGCCCTGGCTTCGTGCCCATTTTTTGGGTTTTGGGGAGGAGGGTGTGACTCAAACCTATGAGAGCCTCAGCTGGGCACATAGGGAAGGGGGGTGTTGCCACGTGAAGCTCACTCCAATCCACGCCGTCCTGATCCCTGGAGTGGGGGTGGGGAGGTGGGGGGATGGGA
>LNAC01000740.1:717244-732400 GCA_002007465.1 Ailurus styani
GGAGGTGGGGGGATGGGAGGGTGGGATGGCTGTCCAGTGGCGAGTGGGAGAAGCAGCAATTCAGACCCTGATGCTCCCGGCCTTGAATCTTGGCTTTGGCACCGTAACTGCCCCAGACGCAGGATTTCGGGCACGCCTTTCTGAGTCTTTCCTCTGTAAAACAGGAATGACGAATACCATCCTTGCGGTGTCCTTGTGGTTGTTCTATGAAGTAACAAGGTTGAGCGCTTGGCACAGGAGAGGGGTCTCTGTAAAAATCTCATTTCCTGTCCTCAGGAGGAATCAGAAGTCCACATAAACCCCGGGGCCAGCACATCTGGAGTGCTGGCATCTCGCCTTCTCCCAAGAAAGGCGTGGGCCCGAGAGGCTACTTCTTTTGCCTCCTCTCTTTGTTCCTTGAGAAGGAAGGGTGTGCTTTCCAGCTGCCGTGCTGGGGGCTCCGCGTTGGGTGTCCCGGCGCCCCACGGAGGGTGATGTCTAGTCTCTGGTCACCCAGGGCACTTTGAGAGTCAGCTGCTGGTGGTGGGGGGTTCCAGGGCTTCCTCTCTGCACCCTGAGACCTCCCCAGAAACCAGAGGCTTGGCGGGGAGAGGAGGGCCGAGTGGGGCCAATGGCTGGGAAGCCCTGTCTGACCCAGCCTCCTCCAAGGTCTAGGGGTGTCCTGGCTCCCCTCCATCTCCTCCCCTCCCCGCCCCTGCTGCTCTGGATGACTCTGCTGCTTCTGTCCAGAGACCAGAAGAGGGGGGCAGGGCTGGGGCCCTGCCCTGGGCTGTTGGGACTGGGGGAGGTGGGCAGGGTGTGGTGCCCAGGGATTAGAGTGTGGGCAGTTGGCTCAGTGAGCATGGGCGGCTGATGTCACCCCTCTCCCCTTCCACTAACTTCCCCCCAAGGTCATGGTGCCTGGAGCCTCCCGTCACTGTCAGCCAATGTTTATGCCTCTCCACCGGGTGCTTCCATGCACATTACCACCGACACCGCAGTCACAACGGTCCCTCTGTTTCAGAGATGGGGAAACTGAGTCTCAGCAGCCGGGTGAGACATGACCCAACCAAGGTCTTGCAGCAAGGAGATGTCTGAGTCCAGCAGAGATTCTGGACCAGCTCTGGCTGCCCCTCCCCCCCTCCGCCACCCCCTTCCCCCTTCCTGTCCCAACCCCCCCACCTGCTCCTCCAGCACTTAATTTTAATGGCCCTTTGATTGCACGCTTCTTTTCGAGGAGAGACTAATCATTATTAATGAATTTGGGCTGCTCTGGTGTAAATGAGCCAATGGGGCTGGTGGTAGGTAGTGGGAGGAGCAAGGGGGCAGGCGGTGGGTATCTCCCTTGGGGCCAGAGAACCCAACAAAGTAACCTCTCTTTCACTCTTTGCTTCTCTTCCCAGTTAAACCAGACCCTTGGCTGGAAAGGGTGCTGGAGTCTTAATGTCTGTCTCCCCCTCCCCCCCTCCCCCCCTGCTGGTGGCCTTTATGTCAGAGACGGGGGTGGGGGGCTCACTGAAGACCCCGAGGTCCCAGCCAGACAGGTCTGGGCTCCCCCACCATCCAGCAGCACCCCCCTCAGCCTGGCGGGCATGTGCAGGGGGTTCCCCCTCTCACCCCACAACATGGAGCTGTTTTCTTGGCAGCAACAGATTTTGGGAAGCCTCGCATGGTTTGGGATTTGTTTTCCAAAATTGGAAGGAGGGAAATAATCCTGATGGGGAAACAAAACAAACCAAAATAAAAACAGTGAGTAATAACACCCCAGCCTCTCTTCAGACCCTTCGGTCCTAAGTCCTCTCCTGGCTCTGCGTGAACTTCCTGGGGTACGATGGCCTTTGGCACAGGCCCTTGGGGTCACACGGAGCTGGACTGGGCCCCACCGTCCTCGTGGGCTCTTCAGCCAGGCCCACGCCCCTCTGAGCCTCAGTTTCCTTAGCCGTGTGTCAAGCGGGGATTACACTGTACCCCCGGGTTTGGGAGGCAATCGATGAGACGGGGAGATGGATGCATTTTGCAAATGAGGTCTCATGATGATAATTTTATCATAGGCAAGAGACAGACATGCTCACCCACACGCCCCCACATCACTAATGGGGCCTCCCTCCGAAGGTGCTCCTTGCTTCTTGAGACGGCGTGATTACTCAGTGGGCTCTGTGTAATTATTTAATCAAGCCCGATCAAGTCCTCAGCTTGGAGCTGGGTGGCTGACCAGAGCCCGTCCTCCCCGCCTCCCCCAGGAGGTGCAATCAGAGCCGCTGAGAGGGAGCCAGACCTCAGGCTTCTTTTGTGAAACCGCTGGGGCTGTGGGAGGGAGGGGCCCGGGTCACCTTGGGGCTTGCTGGCTGAAGACGGCCAGGGGGCTTGTGCAACCCCTTGTTTCACTTTGAGGAAATCAAGGACCAGAGAGGACAAGCAGCACAGGATGTCCCACAGCACCTCAGCCAGACCTGGCTTCTGGGGTTCCCTCCCATCTCTCTCTCCCTCCTTCCTCCTTTCTTTCCTTTCTTTTCCCCTTCCTTCCTTCCTCCCTTCCTCTCCTGTCATTGGCAAACATGCAGATAAAACACATTGGGTGACAGTCCCCCACAATCCTCCCCTTCCCCCCACTTCCCAGAGGCAACCCCAGCTCCCTGTCTAGAATTTTGCCATCCAGACTTCTCTCTACGCCCCACAGAAACTTACCTAATTCCTCTAGAAATACTAGGTTAGGTGTTTGCTTTTGTTCACATAAACATTCCTGATGCCGTCTAGATCAGCGGATCTTATTGGGGCTGGCCCCCCAGGGGACCTCTGGCAGTGTCCAGAGACATTTTGTTGTCATCATGATGTATAGGGCAACAACTCCTGTCATCCGGTGGGGAGGCCGGGGTGCCATCTGACATCCTGCAGTGCACAGGACGGCCCCACAGCAGGGAATTATCTGGCCCCAAATGTCAGTAGCGGCAAGGTTGAGAAACCCTGTTCTAGAATGTTCCTCAACTTGCTTTTCTTCTAAAAGCAATGTCTCATGCCCATCTTGGGAGGTTAGTAGATCTCTCTTCCTCACTCTTTACTTCACCAAAGTCTGACGGCATCATGGTCCACTTGCCTAATTCTGTCTTGACAGCTTTCAGAGTGCTTCTGATGGTTTTGGATTAATGGAACACCGTGAGTCACACAGCATGTGTGAGTGGAGTGGTTCCTTCTTTGGATGCTGGCTTTGCCAAAGTGCTGGTTGTTGGTTGGTAGACTTCCAAGTACTCGCCTGAAACGGCACGCCGGGCAGTATTTTAGGCCTGGCTTACACTTATTCAATTTTATTTTTATTTTCTATTTTAATACTATACCATGTTCTTCCACAAAGGCTGTGTGCTGACTTAGCTTCTGACTTTTCCCACCAGAAACTCAAAGTTTCAGGAAAGATAATAATAAAAAAGTTTGGAGTTAGAGCTGTTCTTTCCCCCAAGAGGAAGAAGGGAACCTGACCTTCTCAGGGTGGGTGGGAGCCTAGCCAGGACCGCCCCATGACAGCCCCGCCCCTGCAATGGAGCCTCGTGGAATAGCCATTCAGACTCACCCACCCCACCAGCCCCCCAGGAAGTCCAGGGGCAGGACGCGGCTCCCCATTTTACAGATAATGCTTGGCGAGGCTGAATGGTTTGCTCACTGGCTCTGGGAAGTCACAGCCTCCTGGAGAGTCCAGGGGGAGGCCCTTAGGACCCCGGGACACATAGCAGGTAGAGAACAGGTGGGCAGAGTGAGGTTGGCCATGGTTATGGACCCTCAGATTTCTTTCTCTCTTTTTTTTTTTAAATTTTATTTTTATTATTTGCCCAAGGGGTACAGGTCTGTGAATCATCAGGCTTACATCTTTCACTGCATTCACCAAAGCACAAACCCTCCCCAATGTCCATAACCCATCCACCCTATCCCTACCCTCCCACCCCCCAGTAACCCTCAGTTTGTTTTATGAGATTAGAAGTCTCTTATGGTTTGTCTCCTTCCCCATCCTCTTTCTCTTTTTTAAAGATGTCATTTATTTATCTATTAGAGAGAGAAAGAGCTGGGGGAGAGGCAGAGGGAGAGAGAGACAAGCAGACTCCCCCTGCCTGCGGAACCCAACATGGGGCCCCATCCCACGACCCTGAGATCACGACCTGAACTGAAACCAAGAGTCAATGCCCAACCGACTGAGCCACCCAGGTGCTCCTTGGGCGCTGGGCTTTCTTGCAGGTCTAGTGGGCTGCACACCCTACAGGCTCCCTCACGTCCATGCAATATTTGGGACATTCTTGCCCTAAACAATTATTCATCATTTTCATGAGATTCAGATTTGTGTTTTACCTGCAACCCCACCTGGGGCAGCAAGCAAGAGGGGGTGGGGGCCCCCCTGGAAGTGCCTCATAGCCTTGGGATCTCCTCTTTGGGCTGCTGGCTTTTCATCTCTCCTCTCCCCGAACCACCGATGCCCTCCAGATCTTGCCTTAAGGCTCCTTCCCCTCCAGAGAGCCAGGAGGAAGATGGGGAAGCAATCTGCTTGCTGCACTGTCTTCTCCAGGGACAAGGCTTAACCGGCTGGGACAGGGCAGCCCTTCCATCTCTCCCCGCTCCCTTTCTTCTCCTCCCCCTGGTCTCTGAGCCTCAACACCCACGTTCAAGAGCTCTGTCTTACTTGTGCGTGAGTGGCGAGGCTGGCAGCGTAGGGTGGTGGGCACGTCCAGGGTAGTAGCAGTGGCCCCCCGGACCCCACGTCCCCACGTCGTCCATACTTAGAGCCAGCGGCCACTGCAAGTGTAATTAGTTAATAAATCACCCTGAGTGATAAATAGAATGATAGATGCAGGTTTCACTTGATCACTTTTTTATTAAGGAGAAATAAATCAGCACCACATTGTTGCTATAAACCTTTCAAACTGGTCAGATCCTGGCTGGTAGAAGCTGATTAACATGACCACATGGAGGGACCATTTATAGCTGATCATTGAGATCAATCAATCCCTGTCATTTTCCCTCCTTGGAGGAGGTGGCAGAAGCCAGATGCTGTGCCATCATTCACTGTCCCCCCTCGTGTCCTGCTGCATGGGCGGTGGGGGAGAAACTGTGTGTGCTTTGGGGCCGGACAGCCCAGATTCAAGTTCCAGCTGTGCCACTCACCAGCTGTGTGAGCCCGGGGACTGTGGCCCTGTCTGTGAGCTTTGGTGTCCTCCTGCCTGACAGAAGGTGGGCAGCAATTGTTATAGTTAGTGTAGTCGGTATAGGTAGTTGTTCTGGGAGTCCGAAAGAGCCGTGGGTCTTCCTTCATGGTCTTATGACCCCAAGAGCTTCTGCTGATGTGGTCTATATCTATCAACATTTACTGAATTAGAAATTCAAACAGAAAGTTAGAAAAATGTTCATTTATAATAACCATAACCAACCTATTACGTGTCAGGGCAAATCACATTTTTGACAGAAAATATCTCTATTTTCCCAAACAAGGAAAGTGTGAGAAAAGTGACATCGTTTTGTGTTTTTGCAAATTTAAAGAATTTCCGGCTTACCAGGAGACCGCTAGCTTCTCATATCTGCCTCTGCATTCGATCTGTTGTGATAAGTTATTTTGGTTCAAACGCATGAAGGATGCCTCTCTCAACTATGTAGCTGGAAAAGGGAAGGTATTTTAGTAACCTTTTCAGGGGATTACAGCTTCCTCACCTAAGTAGGCTTTGGAAGTTCCTACCATACACTTGTGAGTGAGGGAAACTAAAAAGACAAATAACATCTTAGTATTATTAAGAAACTAGGCTTGACCGCCTGAGCCCCCTGGAAGGATCCCAGGAACCCTTAGGGGTTCCCAGACCACACTTTGAGAACCACTGGGATAAGGACAGAATGAGAAGGGGTCGGATGCAGGGGTGGTAGTCCTGTCCCTGGCCGCTGTCATGACTGATCTTGGAGAGTCTGCTTTCCTCTCCACAGCCCACCTACCCTCTGTGGAGGTGGTCCCGGACGTCTTCCACGGCCCTCCAAGGTCACTGTCTACTTTCTCCCCTGCTCTAACTCTGGGTGGCTGACCCGTTAGGACTGCTTTCATGGACTTCCACTTGTTGGGTGGGTTCAACCAATGAGAAGCTCTGGCTGGAGACTGGACGGTGGGAGGGGGAGGAGGAGGCTGGGTCATTTATTTCTTCAGTGTCTTCCCTACCATGGTAGTGACAGGAGCCAAGGTTGCTGCCAGTTTCCCCTTCCTCCTTCCTATCCCAATATCTGCTCCCCTTCCCTTGTCCCTCGGCTCTCCCCATTGCTGCCATCCTTGGGGCATGGTGCTATCCTGGTTGGTTTTCCTGTATCCTGCTCACTTAAAAAAAAATCAGACGCCCCTCAATTACCATTTGTTTCCTGTGGGATACCAACTCCTGCACAATTTTCTGGGAAAACTTCCTTTTCTGGATAAAACTGAAGAAAATGCACAGAATGAGGATGAGAATAACCCCATGCCATCCAAGCAGCTGGACTTTCTAGTTTACAAAGCACCTCCCCAGATGTCATTTCACGAGCTCCTGGGCAGAAGCTCTGGGAAGTCAGGCTGTGGGGGCTCCAGGCTCAGACAGGACAGATCTGGGTAAGGTCACATGGTGGGAGAAATGGTCCAGGACACCCTTGTGACCTACAGCAATCCCAGGAGTTGTGAGAGTCTGGTGGAGGAGCTGTGCTTGCCCTTTGTCCCTCCAGCCCTGCCTCTCCTGGTCCCGAAGCCCCCCGTCCAAGCCCCTCACCACACGTCCTCCAACTGCCTCCTTCCAGCGGGGTGCTTTTTAGCTGGGGGCTCCACCTTCAGCTCTGCCCCTTGCACGTCCCAGAAGAGACTGAAGTTCCCTGCTCTTGACCGAGCCCCATCCCTTTCTATGACTTCATGCTTTTGCTCATGTTCTTTCTTTTGTGTGGTGGGCTTCTCCCACCTGCTCTCCCTGGACAAACGTGATCATTTTTTTTTTCTTTTCTAGAAAGTCTCCTCTGATAGCAGCTCTTTTTATTTTCCTACAGAACTCAGTCCTCCCTCCCAGGGGCCCCATCCATGTCTCCTGATTGTTGGCTCATCTAGAATGGCTTTGCTTGAGATGGCTCATTTTTGTTCTCTGTGGTCTCTCGTCCTCTAGCAGGTGACACTGAACTTGTTTTTATGGTGGCTGAGCAGTATTCTAAGAGAATAGGTAGAAGCATGCAAGGCTGCTTGAGGTCTGATTCTGGATTGACACAATGTCACTTCTAGCACATTTTGTTGGGCAAAGCATGTCCCAAGGCTAGCCTGGATCAAGGAGTGGAGAAATGGACTTCACCCCTTGTTGGGAGCAGCTATAAAATCACACACAAAGAGTGAGGGGTGTGGATATAAGGAGGGAGAAATTGGGACCACATTTGCAGTAAATCTATCACAACTTTGGTTATCTGTACAATGTTTGCTCTCAGCACTAAAGTGATCTCTACATGATACAGAGAAGCAACATTCAGTGTATGAAATTCATGCTGTGTATTATTATTATACATTAGCATCTTAGGTGTAATAATTGAAGTAAATATCTTTTATATAAACATGAACAAAACAAAAAATTGGGGTCGCATTCGCAACAAATGAGAAATAATGCTTTTAAGATTCCAGGGCACATGGATAATTTTTATAGTCAAACTCTTGGCCATGACCTACAAGCTCTACATGGACTGGACCTGCCAGCTTCTTTATCTTTAGTTTGCACCATGTTCCAACCACATTGGTCAGCACCTTGCCTTTAAAATGCTTCCTTCACCCACAGGGCCTTTGCACGTGCTGCTTTTCCTATGCTAAGACCACTCTTTTTTTTTTTTTAAGATTTTATTTATTTATTTGGCAGAGAGAGAGAGAGAGATCACAAGCAGGCAGAGAGAGGAGGAAGCAGGCTCCCTGCTGAGCAGAGAGCCCGACGCGGGGCTCAATCCCCAGACCCTGAGATCATGACCTGAGCCGAATGCAGAGGCTTTAACCCACTGAGCCACCCAGGTGCCCCCTAAGACCATTCTTTAGTGTTTCCATGAACTAATGTCTCCCCTTTCTTCACATTTCAACTCAGCCTCTTCTCGTCTTTCCTGACGAGATCAAATCCTCCTATTAATAGGTTTTCAGGATACTCCATTCTGCTTCGTACTGTTGCAATTTTTAATTTGTATTTATTTGACAGACACTTACATGGAGCTTCCCAGGCACTGTTCCCAGTGTGTTATAAATATTAAATCATCTCATCCTTTACACCATGATAAGGTAAGTCCTGGCATGAGCTCCATTGTACAGATGAGGAAGCTGAGGCACCAAGAGGTTGAGTGACTTAGTCATGCTCCCCCAGCTTTGACGTGCTGAAGCAGGGATGTAGACTCAGGAAGTCTGGCTCCACTACCCCTTCCCCCCGCCCACTATTCTGTGACTATTTTGATGTGGACCTGTTTCTCCAGGCACAGTATGGATCCTATGAAGCCATAGACCACATGCGTCTGCTTATTATTTTGCTGCTTCAGGCTCTAGCACGGGGTCTAGCACACAGGAAATGCTCAAGAAATATTTGTGGAAAGAACTGGAGACATGAGTTGCTTTGAGCCACCGATGAACGGAACTGGTGAATGGCAGGGTTGTGCTGCTTCTGCGACCGATCTGTCCCTTGAAGGGTCCTCGCCATGTCCTGGGGACCCTCCCACAGCCTCCACTTTAGAGAACCCCTGGACCCCAGGAATCTCCTTTTCCATGCATGTCTCCAGCTGCCGCTTCCTCTGCAGTGGCCCCGAGGACCTCTCCACTGTACGATCCCCCCTGACTTTGCATCCACCCCTGGATGAATGACCCTGCGCAGAGTGCAGTTTTCTCTCCCTCTTGCCCTAACTTTGATTTGATCAGGCCAAATCTGAAATGATGTGTGAAAGTAATGATATTTTGTAATTAAATCTCTGGTGACGGCCACCGCAATTTGTGCTACATGCATTGTTCATAAGGAAAAAATGCATCAATTCATTTTCTGACTGGCTACTCCAGGGACTGGCAATTAGGAGCAGCTCATCTCTCGTTGCCTCGCATATTAAAGAGCTACTGAAACGCAAAGAGAATTTGGGAAGGTTTTTTTTTCTTCTCCCTCTCAACCTTCTAATAATGTTAGCTTAATTAGGGAGGCTCAGTGATACAGGGGCAGTTTTGGATGATTTGAGCACATTGTGGTGGAAGGAATAGAAAGAGAATAAAGAGAGGCGAAGGCGTCCGGCAGGGGCCGAGAGAGAGAAGACTGGGACCGTTCCATCCTGAAGGGCTTGATTTTGTTGGAGCAAGACTGGCTGGCTGGGGCTAAGGATCAGGGTGTTCTGAGCCAAGTGCTGTCCCTTCACCTTCCAGTTGGACCTTTTCTCTTTGCATTCCAGTTTTGGCAATCAGGAGTCAGACTGTATCTTTTTCATTTGTGGTCCTCCCTTCCCACTGCCGGGAAGTCCTTTCCTCTAACCTGCTTACTGCTGTCGGACCAAGTGCTCTGGACCAAGGTACGGAAGGTACAGAAAGACTTCTTTTTTCACTTTTAAAATAACTTTTTAGAATAGTTTGTAGCTCACAGAAAGACTGAGCGGGACATGCAGACCTCCCACATCCTTATTAAAAGGAAGCCTCTCTCAACATCAACGTCCCTCCCCAGAGTGGTACGTATGTTACAACCCGTGAACCCAGCTGGACCCGTCATCAACACCCAAAGTCCATAGTTGACATCAGGGTTCGCTCTCATGGTGTATGTTCTGCGGGTTTGGACAAAAGTAGCATGCATGTGTCCATCATTATAGTATCACACAGAAGAGTCTCACTGGCCGAAAAATTTCCCGAGCTCCCACTATCCCTCCCTCCCTCCCCGAGCCCCCTGACACTCACAGATTTTTTTACTGTCTCCGTGATTTGTCTTTCCCAGAATGTCATACAGTTGGAATCATACAGTATGTAGTGCTTTCAGATGGGCTGCTTTCACTGAGTGATTATGTATTTAAGGCCACGCCTTTTCCAGGCCTATCTCAGAGCCAAGGAAGGCCACTCCCCCTGACATCCCACCTGGCATGTGTTTCAGCCTTCCGTTTGGTCTCCGCAGGCCTGGGGGACTGCTTGGCGGTGTGAGCAGAGAGGTGGGTGTGAGAGAGAGAGACAGAAGTCATGGCAGGGGTGGGGGCAGAGGGACTGGGGAGAAGGTGCTGCTAGGGCCCCAAGATTGAAGGAAAAACAGGCAAAACTAAATGCTGACATAGACTCGGTCAACATTATCTGTTCTTCTAGGGTCTGCCAGACAAGGTGCTGGTCTAGGTGGTTTCATAGATCACTTTTAAGTTGGCCCTTGGGAGAACCCTTCTGCCCGGGGTGAGATGATTAATACAGCCCATTTTACAGAAGAAGATACCGAAGCTCTGAGAGATCAGGCGCCCTGGCCAAACCTTCCAGTGAGCAGAGGCCATGCTGGGTCTGAGCCCAGGTTTGTCTGACCCCAGGCCAGTGCAGAACCCGCTGGGAAGATGGGAATGTTTGGTGTCTGTGCTGCCCAGGGTGGTCGTGGCTTGGTCGGTTTGGGGTTGCTATCACAAAATACCACAATCACGGCAGCTTACAAACAGTAGAAACTTATTTCTCACTGTTCTGGAAGCTGGGAGGTCCAAGATCGAGGGGTTGGTCTTATGTGATGAGGGCCCGCTTCTTGATTCATAGATGACTGTCCTCTCCGTGCAATTTCACGTGGCAGAACGGGCTAGGGAGCCGACCGAGGGCTCTGTTCCTTGATAAAACCGCTAATTCTGTTCATGGGGGCTCCACCCTTATGACCCAACCACTTCCCAAACACCCCGCTCCAAATACCAACACACCGGGAATAGGTTTCCACCTATGAATTTTTTTTTAAAGATTTTATTTATTTATTTGACAGACAGAGACACAGTGAGAGAGGGAGTGGGAGAGGGAGAAGCAGGCTTCCCACAGAGCAGGGAGCCTGATGTGGGGCTCGATCCCAGGACCCTGGGACCATGACCCGAGCTGAAGGCAGCTGCTTAACAACTGAGCCACCCAGGTGCCCTCACCTATGAATTTTTTGGGCAAACAAGCATTCAGTCTATAACAGGTAGTCGTTAGCCATAGCCATATGTGACTACCAACCACTTGAAATGTGGCTACTGTAGGGCCCGTGATATGGTGAGCCCTGGGTGTTATATTCAACTAATGGATCATTGACCATGATGTCAAAAACTAATGATGTCCTATACCTTGGCTAATTGAATTTAAATAAAAAATAAAATAAAAAAATAATGTGGCTACTGTGACCGAGGGACTGAATTTTAATTGTATTTAATTTTAATTAAATAAAATTTAAATAGCCACATAAGATTACTGGCTAGGATATTGGAGAACACAGCTCCAGACCCTTGGAGACCTTGGTGCAGCCCCTCGGCCCCCGGCTCCCTGGTCTACCAGCACGCTGAGTGCAAACATGGTGACTGAATTGTCTTCTTAACATCCTCTCTCCCCAGGAGCAGCTCTGCCTCCCCACCGTGTCATGGAAGAAATCTTCCACCAAATGTTGTGGGATAAACATCTGTTGGTGCCAAGGGCTTAATCCTGGGTGATTTCACGAGTCTTCTCAACAACCTTGTGTAGTGGGTCCATGATTAGTCCCATTTTATGGTAAAGAAAAGAAATTCTCAGCAACCGACGTCTTCTAAGTGACACAGCTGGTAAATGTCTGGGCCAGATTTGGAGCCCAGGTATCTCTGTTCCAAAAGCCCATACTTTGTCTGGTGCAACGTGTTCAGAGGTCAGTTTGGGGTGGATCTCCATTATAACTGCTAATCTGATGACCCCAAAGAGGCTGTTCCTACCCTCTGTCTTCGTACACATGGATTCAAATGCAAGTAGATGAACTTGGAAGATGAAGATGGCACAGGGAGTGAGAAGTGAGATGGGTAGGGGAAGACCGCTAAGAAAGGGTATGCGATCCTGCTAGTTCCCAGGCTGTGAGACTATAGGAAGCTGCATAGCATACCACAGACTCATCCATTCAAGGGACAAGAGAGCCAGGGTATTTATCAGCCTACTCTCACTGCTCCTTGGTTGAGCAGCCTTGTGGGGTGTGTGTGTGGGTAGCACCTCTGTCCTGCCAGACAGGTGGACAAAGTGGACGCAATGGCCAGAGAAAATCCTCAGGCAAAGAAGTGGCAGTTGGCAGCAAAACAGAGTATTGTGGAAGTCCATGTCACTTGCAAAGATCCTGGGGTCACTGTGTCTCAGCAGCCCTGGTTCATCAGAAAATAAGGTGGTGTTTCTCCTGGGTCCAAAGGTCTTTATTAGGAACAGAGTTGCCTTATAAGGGGTTTAGCCATTAACAAAGCAGATGGGTGCTTTGCGGTGATCTTCCTGATCTTCGAAAATGGGAATCTATTTGCAATTCAGAAAGGAGGGGGTGCTAGGGATCTTTGCATATGTATAAAGGAGGTGTTTTCTAAGAATCTTAATGGTGTAAATAAGGTTTAGGTGTATCTTTAAACCTACTTTGTGAGCATTCCCAAGGTCTTTAGAAATGCTTGTCAGCATATAAACAACTTGCGGATTACAAATTAGTCTTCTATTTCACTAAAGCATGTTCCCTAATCACTGATCACAGGCAACCCTTAGTGTAGTTTGAGTAACTGCAAACACTTAAAAAAAAATGTGGGTTTTTGTGTATATTCAGTAGTACAGATTTGGTTCTAAAACCAGCATGACCTCTGCATTCTGAATTTGAGTTGGAGCACAGCCCTTTTGACCAGATCATCCTGCCTGTTAAATTGTTCAGACTTAGTTTTCTTCCCAGGTTTTAATGGAGTCAGTAGCTATAGTTAAGTCTTGTTAGATATTTCATCCTGGGTTCTTACTTCTTGCTACCTTCTATCTGGAGACTAGCATTTATTTAGCATCTATTATATGCTTGGCTCTGAATTAGTCTCTTTTAGCCCATTTCATCCTGGCTGCAAGCTTCCCAGAGTGGCATTGGGCTGCCATTTTGCAATGAACACCTTCCCACCCCGGGGAAATGGGCAGGAAGATTTCAGGGCGTGTCCCCGGAGTGAAGTGTGCTAGATGTTTGGGTGTTAGCCCACTGGTCCTCAACCCTGGTTGTACAGTAGAGTCACCTGGACAGCGTAAAAAAAAAACAACCCACAGATCTGATGCCCAGGTTGCCCTCAGACCAATGAAGTCAGTGTGTCTGGAAGCGGAGCCTGGGGCAGGGATTGCAAAGCTGAGGACCACAGCATCAGAGAGCTCAGGGCCTCTTTTTTAATGCTGGGTCCTAACACTGATGTGGGGGAATGGATAAGGAGCCCAGAGCCCAGGAGGACCTGGGGTGAAATCTTGGCTCTGTTACATATTGGTTGTGATATCGGACGAGGTATCTTGTCACTGGGAATGTTCCTTTTGAGCCGATGATTATAATATTCATCATAATAATTAATAATAAGACTTGACTTGCAGGGCTGTCCCGAGGACCCGCTGGGATGCTCAGGCACCCAAGAGGCCTCCACGCTGATGGCCCTCTCATTAAGTGTCACGGCACCAGCCTCCTCCGGCCTTGGCGGAGGTGGCCCAGCCCTTTCCCTGCAGGGAAGCCCGTGGCTGAGCCTGAGACCCCGTGCTGGCCACCGCTTTGGAAGCCACCCCCTTTGCCGGTGCCCGAGCCGTGCTCAGCCGTGCCCATCCTCTCTTGAGGAGGATGGTATCGACATTTCAAAACAGTTTAATTATTCTGCGGCTGCCTGGCTATTAGCTGCGACAAGAGAGCTCAGGGCTATTTTTCAGCATTAATTTTCCATTTGAAATGAATTCCTTTTGGTTACACTTTTTAAATGTTTCTTTTAATTAGACGCAATTACTTCAGAAGAATTGCTTTTATTCCTCAGCCTGAGATCCCAGTGATAAAGTCGCTATCTGGCCCCACCGAACGGCCGGGACGGCTCATTTAGTCGCCGCACTAAAGTATATTGAACTAGGAAATTATACAGCGAATCGACTATTAATTCCTTTTATGATCGCTCACTCTAACATCTTGAATGAGATCTTCAGGGGGAAATTTAGTCACAACAGAGATCATTGCTCTCCACCTCCAGCCACCGGCCCAGGGTGAGGGGGGCCGGCAGCTGGGGGGCTGCCCTGTCCCTGGGCCTGACGTGGGGGGCAGGATGGCACCAGGGCTCCTGGCTTTCCTGAGGTTTGGGGGCTGGGGGACGGTGTGGGGCCAGCGCAGCTAAAGCCCCTTGGCCAGGCTGCAGGGGGTGCCCCTGGGCCCCGTGCACGGTGGGGGGGGGGTTACACAGAGGGACAATACAGACAAGTGCTCCCATGGAAGGCTGCATATTTTGAGGATTCCTTGGGTTATTCAGTGTTCCTGGAGGGAGCCTGGGAGCCAGTAGGTGGCACTCTTCCCTCTGTGTTGGTAACTTGGCAGGGGCTGACGGAAGGCCCTGGAAGAGCTTTGGCAGCCAGAGTCAGAACCCGTTCTTTAGAGGCTTTGAGGCCGAAGCGCTCTTAACAGATGGGGAAACTGAGGCATAGAGAGGTACACACAGTCACATGCAGACCGAGGCTGAAACAGGTCTCTTGCTCCCTGGCCAGGTATCCGAATATGGCCCCTGGGATTTTCTTGGGGTGGCAAGCTTCCCCTCCAGTCCTGGTTGGCTGATGGCTTCTCCTGGAGGGGGTGGTGGTGGTGAAGGCTACAGCTCTGTTCGCCCAGGGCTAGTCGGCCGCCTGTATACTCAGAGATGCTGCATTCCCAGCCGGTCCGATGAGGTAACCAGGAGCACAGAGTGTCCTTCTGCCCTTGGAAACCACAGGGCTGCAGGGGCTTGGGTTCAGTGGGGTGGATGAGGGCTTGGATGCTGGCAGTGACCACAGGGCAGTCATCTCTGCCTGCACAAACCATACTGGACACCAGCTCTATCTAAGCTAGGCACTGGGGTGGTGGTTGGAAGGATGGGACAAAGGAAATACAGCCCCTGACCTCTAGAAGTTGTTCACCCCAAATCACAACATGGTAAATGTGTGGTATTTCTTGGGGAGGAGCTGGGCTTTGAAGGACGGCTAGGAGTTTGCAGGGGAAAGGGCATTCTGGGTAGAAGGTACCAAGCTCAAGGGCATGGAGGTGTGAAAGCAAGAAGGTTGGGTGG
>LNAC01000740.1:732582-755429 GCA_002007465.1 Ailurus styani
TGGGTGGGCGGGGGTGGGGTGGGGGAGACAGCAGGAAATCTGCATGTGACTGCTCACCTAGGCCTCGTACGCCATACTGGGGAGTTTGGACCTCATCCTGAGGGCAGTGGGGAGCCACAGAGAATTTCCAGCAGGGAGGAGATATGGTCAGATTTGTGATCTTGACAAACTAACTATGCTGGCTGCTTTCTGGCAGATATATTCGAAGATTCGAGAGGACAGGTTGGGAGGAGGCCTGCTGGGAGGCTTTCCCCATGGCAAACATGGCATGTGTGAGGACAGGGCCTGCGGGATGCGGCAAGGCAGGCATGGTTGAAGTTCTGAGCAGGGCTGCCTAATGATTTCTGTGGACCCTAGACTCTTCTGCCTTGGTGGGCCCCTCCCTCAAGAATATATTTTCAGGGATTCCAGAAATCTTGTTTCTGATGAGAAAAAAAAAAGAAAAGAAAAAGTGAAACATTTTGTGTCTTCTAAAAGTTATTTTTTAAATTTTAATTTTAAAAAATAATTTTAAAAGATTTTATTTGAGAGAGAGAGAGAGAGAGCGCGTGAGTGAGGGGGAGGGGCAGAGGGACAAGCAGACTCCCCACTGAACGGGGAGCCTGACGTGGGGCTCGATCTCAGGACCCTGAGATCATGACCTGAGTCAAAGTCAGATGCTTAACCGCTGGAGCCACGAAGTGCCCAATTTTTCCTGATTTTAAAAGAAATTTAAAAATATGGTATAGACACACAATGAAATGCTATTCAGCCTTAAAAAAGAAGGAGATCCTGCTGTATGACAACATGATGACTCTTGGGGACATTATGCTAAGTGACAGAGACCAGTCACAGGAAGACAAATATTGCATGATTCTACTTATAAGAGGTATCTAAAATAGTCAAATTCATAGACTCAAAGAACAGAATGCTGGTTGCCAGGGACTGGGGGAGGGAGAAATGAGGAATTGCTATTCAATAGCCATATGGTTTCAGTTGAGCCCACCTTAAGTTTATACAATGTTATATATCAAATATATTTTAATAAAAAGGTTCAGTTCAGATGAATATGATCTTGTGCTTCATGGGGAAGGGAGGGTGTGAGAGCCTGTTTCTCCCCTTCCTCTTTCGGCCCCTCCCCACCACCTGGTGTCCTGGAGGACACAATGGTGACTACTTATTGAGCACTTAGTATGTCCAAAGCATGTTATGTGCCGTATTCCCTTTACTGCCCACCATACTTCTTCGAGGTTGGGATGAATATTCTTCCCATTTGATAGATGAGGAAATCAAGGCCAACAACAACAGGGCACGGGGAGGGCTGCAGTGGGGTTGGGAGAGATGGAGGGGAAGGAAGATGAACCAGTTCTGAGCGGGCCTGGGTCACAGCAGGCAGGAGCTGCTGGAGACCTCCTTAAGCACCTTCCAGGAGGATCTCATCAGCTCATCGTCTGGGCTTCTCTGCCCCTGCTCTTGCAGTGACTGCTGTCTGGGTCAGGCCGGCAGCTCTAGGTGCTTTGGGGTGGCCCTGCCAGCTCAGGAAGCCCAGGACACTCTCCTAATGCCTCCCAGCCTCCTTGGCCCAGGAGCAACAGAGGAAGCCAAGGAGTGGAATCTCAGTGTTCAGCTGTCTTGGTCCTGTCTTGCTGTTCCCCACTCCTCCAGAATTGGCCTGGTCTTTATTTCTAACTGAGGAAGAGGTGGGTTCCTGGTGTGGAATTCTGGCTCCAGAATCATCCCTGCAAAATCTCTGGAGTTTATGCGGCGGAGAGGAGGGTGGTCAGCAGGAGGCATGGTCACTGATCAGACTAGCTTCCTGTTTGTCTCCAAGTTTCCTGCAAGGGGTTGAATGAAGGCTTGTCCTCCACCAGGCCATTTGTTGACACTTAAATCCCCAATGTGAGGGTATTTGGAGGTGGGGCCTCTGGGTGGAAATTTGGTCATAAGGGTTGAGCCCTTATGAGTAGGATCAGTGTCCTTATAAGGTGATGAAGAGCTCAGAGCTCTCTTGTTCTCCACCACGTGGGGGATATGAGGAGAAGGTGGCCATCTATGAACCGGGACGAGGGCCCTCACCAAGAACCGGACCGCGCTGGTGCCCTGATCTCACACTTCAGTCTCCGTCACTGTGAGAATCTGCAGCCGCCCCGTCTGCGATTCTCACAATGATGCAGCAGTCTGAGCTAAGACATACCCCTTCCATGAGGCGGCGAAACACTGATCCTGGCCAGGATATCCTGCCTCACGGGGAGCCACAGGCCCTCTCTCAGAGCAGGAAGTCAGGCCCACGGCTGGCTGAAGGGAAGCAGCAAGTCCTCCCCATGCATGGTGAGGCAGGCCAGGCATGGTGTCACAAGGCAACCATTTCCTAGGGCACAGGACCGTCCTGGGCTGTCTGTTGGAGCAGAGACACACTGATAATTTCTCCTGCTAAAGACACCAGCTGCTTTTCACCTGGTCTTGGAATAATCTTCATCCCGTAGCGCATTTCTGGGGAGCCAAGTTGACCAGTTGAGCCGCTTGGGTTGGCGGGGTTGACTGGCTGATTAAAACACCTTCAGATATGAGTCACAGGCTTCCAAATGAACTGAGTTCCACTATTTTCACAAAAGAAAAATGCGTGACATGTTAGGGCAGTTATTCATCAGTTAGATGATTTTAAGCAGTTCAAGAACTGAAGGTTTTAAAAAAATTTTATTTTTTTTAATGAATGCTAGCTTTAGAAAGCAAATATCTGGGTAGGAAAAAGGCATGAATGTTAAGATCTTTTCTTTTTTTTTTTTTTAAAGATTTTATTTATTTATTTTGAGAGAGAGAGGGCTTGTAAGAGGAGGGGGAGGAGCAGAGGAGAGGGAGAAGCAAACTCTCCAATGAGGAAGAACAACCCCCGCCCCCACCAACCACATGGGGCTTGATCCTAGGACCCCCAGATTATGACCTGAGCCAAAGGCAGGTGCTTAACTGATTGAGCCACCTAGGCGTCCCGTGAGATGTTAAAATACTATGATCAATGGAGAACAATACATCCACGGCTACCCAGGTGTGAGACATACCTGCAGTGTTATTGTTTGGAAAAGGTAGGGTGAGGTGAGTCACAGAGCCCCACCCACCTGGGTTTGCCACTTTACAGGTGGGCAAAAATCCCCAACCTCTTTGCGTCTTAGTTTCGTCATCTATCAAATAGATTTAATGAGTATTGCATTGTTCTGAGGATCAGACGAGATCAGTCATGTGCAGTTCCTGGCACCTAGGAAGGCTTGAGGAATTAATTAATTAATTAATGTTCTGTTTTTTTAAGTAAGCTCTGTGCCCAGCATGGGGCTTGAACTCATGACCCTGAGATCAAGGGCTGCGTGCTCTATTTGTTAACGAATAAGCCAATACAAATGATCCGAGTGAGCTGGGTCCTGAAGAGTTAGAATGGTCAACGGACACACTTTCTCTGAGCCAGTGGTTTGCACCTTGGAGAGTTCGCTGGCATCACCTGGGGGGGTGCACAAGGCTGTTTGTACAGAGATACTTGGGTTCTAACTGCAGCGTATTTGGATTCTGTGGGCCTGGGAAATGTGCCCCTCGAACAAGCTCCTTTCTGACAGCCGCTGCTCTGTTACAATATTGGGAGAGGAGTCGGCGTAAACACGTGGTCACCAACCACCTGGCAGTTATAGTGGGAACCTGTGTGACGGGGAGGCGTGAGCTTTCACACGCTTCTACCCCAGAAAGGGGCAGCTGGAGGCTGTTCTCTTCTTCCGCCTGGAAGAAGACGACTTTTTTTTTTTTTTTTTTTTTAGATTTTCTTTNGAGAGGCAGGCAGAGAGAGAGGAGGAAGCAGGCTCCCCGCTGAGCAGAGAGCCCGATGCGGGGCTCAATCCCAGGACCCTGAGATCACGACCTGAGCCGAAGGCAGAGGCTTTAACCCACTGAGCCACCCAGGTGCCCAAGACGACTTTGATTAAAACCCAATTTGTGAATGGCGGACGTTTAATGAGGGAGGGAAGGACGCACCTGCCCAAATTATTTTAAACCTTGCTCTAATTCAGTGGTCCTCATACTGGGGTTCCCAGGCCGGCAGCATCAGCATCGCCTCGTGAGAAACTAACATTTGTGGGGCCGGTGATCGGCGCCTTCACGAGCGCCGCCCTGGTGATTCCAATGACCTGGGAACCACCGCTCTGGGTAGTCGTGGATCTGTTGAACGTCTGTCTGTCCCCAGGGGCTGGAAGCTACATGGTAGCAGGGCCTGTAAATATTTGTTGAATCCAAAATGATTGAACAGAAGCTCTTGCAGGTAAGTGAGCTTTATAGAGGGTGCTGGTGGGGGAGGGGGGCGACCCGAGCCTGCTGGCTTGCCCTGGACTCCTCACTGAGGGAGCTGGCCTCCCTGATAGAGGGAAAGGAACTTAGGGGGGAGGGGGAGGCGGAAGCGTGTTCATAGGAAATCCATCAGCCCAGGCCGATAAATGCAGGTGAAGGGAGCAAAGAACAACGCTAGAGAGGGGCCTCGAATGCCAGGTTAGGGAGTTTGGGCTTCTGTCTCTGGTTCTTTTCTGGAATTGTTATTTCTATTGTCTCACCTCTTCCCTCTTGGAGCTTGGTTCAGGGTAGAGAAGGCTTTTGGGGTCGTTTCTTGTATCGGTGTCTGTCCTGTTGTCCACCAAAGTCGGGGCAGAAACGAAACCCGAGCTCCAGCTGGACTTCTGAGAACATATGGGCCTTGGAAATCATAATAATAGGAAGCCTTCTTCTTCATTAATTGATTATTGTAATTAAAGAAAGATCAGTACATCGATGCCGACCACATTAGAGTTAATTTGTACAGGCAATTAGCTGCACTCCCTCCTTCATGCTAACTGCTTCAGATGTGCTTGTGCCCTGGGGGGCGTTAGTGGGTGCTTGGTTCAAGCCTGGCCCTGGCGAACCTTGTTCTGGGCATCTTGGTGCTCAAAAGGAGTGCTTGATCCCCCCGATGTGGGTTAGAGACAAGCTCTGTGACCTTGGGAGACGTGTCTTGACTTCTCTGACCCTCAGTTTTCTCATCTGTCCAATGGGGATAATTACACTGATCTCATGACGAGGCTGTGAGCATTCAGTGTGGAGATATATATCCCAGGTCCTGGGGGATTAGGCCATCCACTTCCTTCCAGTGTCCGTCCAAGCGTGGCTCCTTTTTCAGTCCTGGTGGCCAGCCCTTGGTGCTGCTGCTCTGGCCCGAGGTGCTCCTGCAAGGCCTCTGGGGACTGGGTCTGGTGCTTGCCTCCCATCCTCCCATCCTGACCGCATCTCCAACCTTACTTGAGCTCTAGGGCATCTCTGAGGCCTTCTGCTTCTCCCCTGCCCCCCAATCCCTCCACTCAGGGAAGCTCTAATTGCCTCTCTCCAGCTCAGACCTCTCCTCACTCATCCAGATCCAAGGATCCAGCTGCCTGTGGATTGTCTCTGCCAGATGCCACAGCCCTAAAGCTGACTCCCCCGTTTGTCCTGTGCCAACACCCCAAATAGGTTCCCTTTTTGGCTCCCGATTTCTATTATCCTCTCCACTTTGGCTGTGAATCCAGTAGGTCCCACCGAGTCCACTGGGTGCCTCTTAGATCACCCACCCGCTGATCCTGCAGAAAGATCCCCCTAATGTGACTTCTACCTTGCTTCTCCACTCCACCCCACCTACCCTTTTCTGCCCTGTCCACCCCTATCTTCTCCCACCATAGATTCCTGTTTTGGCCTATTCTCTCCTCCCAGCTCCATCCTCCACACCTTGGCTCACTGTTCCTTCTGCATGGAGTAGCTTGTCCCTGTTCTCGAACTGTGACCTCTCCTTTCAATTATGGACTTAAATACACAGACAGCTTCTTTACATTTCCACTGGCATGTCAACTTGAACACGTCAGAACCTGAGTTCTTGACCTTTCTCTCTCCCACCTGCCCACAGTGGCTCTCCCAATCATCTTCTTTCTTGAGTATTCCCATGTCAGGACATGATAACTCCACCCACCAGTGACTGAAGCCAGAGACTTGGGGCTCACACCTGACATTTCTCTTCCCCTCACCTGCCACATCCAATCAGTAAGTCCTGATAATTTTTTATAGCTTTATTGAGGTATAATTGGCATACAATAAACTGAATGTATTTAAAGTGTATAATTTGAAAAGTTTTTACATATTTATACACCTGGAAACCATCACCAATTCGAGACCATGAACATACCCATGACTCTCAAAAGTTTTCTCATGCTCCTTTGAAATACTCCCTCCTGTCCCTCCCTGTCTCTTTCCTCCCATCCCCAGTCAACCACGATCTGCCTTCTGTCACTATAGATTAGTTTGCTTTTACTAGAATTTTATATAAATGGAAATATACAGTATACATTCTTTTTTCTTCTTTCTCTCAGCACAATTATTTTGAGACCCATTCACATTATTGTGTGTATCCATAGTTCATTCCTTCTTATTTTTGAATAGTATTCTGTTGTATAAATATGTTACAATCTGTTTATCCATTCACCTGTTGATGGACATTTGGATTATTTCCGGTTTTTGGCTATTACCACTAATGCCTCCATCCACCTTCCTATACAAGTGTTTGCATGGACATATGTTTTCATTTCTTTTGGGGAAATACATAGGAGTGAAATGTCTGGATTACTTATCAGTATAGGTTTAACTTTTTAATAAATCTGCTGAACGTTGTCCAAAACGGTAGTACCGTCTTACAGTCTTACCAGAGTTGTACGAGAGCTCGCTGTCACCCTGTTATCCATATTCATTCAACAGCCAGGAGGAATTTTTATCAGGTCATTGTCATGCTCAACACCCTTCGATAGTTTCCCACTGTCCTCAAATAAAATGAATGGAAACAACCCAAGTGTCCACCACAAAACTTGTATGCAAATGCTCATAGCAGCACTATTCATAATAGCCAAAATGTAGGAACAACCCCGAGGTCCATCAACTGATGAATAGACAAACAAAATGTGCTATATCCATAGAATGAAATATTATTCAACCACAAAAAAGAATGAAGTACTGAAGCACGCTACAACATGGAGAAACTTTGAAAACACAATGCTAATTGACAGAAGCCAGACACAACAGACCACACATTCTTATGACTCCATTTATATGAAATGTCTGGAAGGGGCAAATCCACAGAGACAGAAAGTAGATCAGTGGTTTCCAGGGGTTGGGGAAAGAGGGGAATGGGAAGGGACTGCTAATGTGTATGAGGTTTCTTTTTGGGGTGATGGAAATGTTCTGGAATTAGAGAGTGGTAGTGGTTGCACAACCCCAAATTTACTACAAACCACTAAATTGTTAAACAATTAAAATGGGTAAATTGTATTGTGCATGAATTTTATTTCTGTAAAAATACTAGAACTAAATGTGAAACCTAAAACTATAAAAAGTTTTTTTTTTTATCGTGGCTCACAGGTCTGCATGCTCTTTTTATATTCTTTTTCTCAACTTCCTTTCTGATCTTATCTCCTGCTGCAATTTTTCCCCTTGCTTTCCGGCCTTTTTTGACTTCTTGGAGTGTGTTCTGCTCCTATTTACCACAGGACCTTTGCATATGTTACTCCATCCAGTTTTAAAACTCTCCTCCCCAATTTTGGACTCTTGCGTGTCTAGGAGTTACTAATTTTTCTGTTTAATGTTTCTTTTTCAGGGAGTTTGACACTCTTACCCACTCTTATCTACATTCAGTCTTTTTTTTAATAGCCTATCTTCCTGTCTCATTATCTATCATCACATTCTATATTGGTCAGCTATTGCTGTGTAACAACAACAACAAAAAAGTGGGGGGGCACTGAATCTCATCTCAATGATACTCAATAGTAAACATTTATCTCATTCATGAGATGGTGGCTCTGCTTTCATCCACCTCCTGGGATCAGCAGGCTAGCTAGGGTATGTTCTCACGGTTCTGGCTGAAGTGTAAGAGGACAAACCTCATTGTGCAAGTACATCCCAAATTCCATCTTATGTCATTCTTACTCATATTTCCACTGGTCAAAATTTTGCTCCAAATCCATGGACAGGAGGACCGTTGTATAGCCAAATCTTGACATAAAGAAGGGTGGGGACTTGGAGCCCATCCTTCAACCTACCCTATACCTTTCACATTGATCACATTGAATAACTGATGATTTCTTTCTCTTTTTATTTGGTTATCTGTTAATTGTCTCTCCCTGGCCTGCATGCTTCATGTGAGCAGGGTATGCCTGGCCCATTTACAACTGTATTCCTCAGTGCTTAGCACCAGCACATATTAGACAACCAATATTTAAGTAATTGGTTGAATGAATGAATGAATGAATGAACGAATGTGGTAACTTCATTTCTCTTAGCCTCTTTTCCTTGTCTGTAAAATGGGGATTATAATCTTTAGATCACTGAGTTGTTGGGAGGATTCTATTTAAGTGAAATGGTTAAGTATTTAAGCATTTGTCTAAGCAAAGGGCATCTTTAAAGGACAGGACATGTCACACCTATAAGGATGTCTTCCAATATTTTCCCCAGTAGAATCTAGTGGGTTGCACAAGAAGACTTCTCTGCCCCAGGAATGCTCGCTGAGGTGGGAGCCATGCTGGGCTGGGGGCTTACTTGCCCAGGCCCTTCCCTCATCCCTGGTACACCTGGGAGCTGCAGCCCCTCCTTCCTGCTGGATAAGGTCACGGGCCTCTCTGACCAAGCCAGCCTACTCATAACCCCTCCATCTGGCTGCTGGGTCTCATCTTCTCTGGACTTTATATCACTGATGACCTTTTTTCTTTCCTGTGGCTTGAAAATCATCATTGAAACTGACTTTTATTGGCAATGTTCTTGGATCCAGGCCCTGCACGAGACCCTTTGACAAGCCTCATTCAATCCTTCCCACAACCTCAGGAGGTAGGCAGCATTATTACCTGTACTTTACAGATGAGGAGACTGAGGCTCAAGTGGCTTGTTTGAGGTGACCCTGTTCTCTCTTCCTTCCCACGGAGACTCGTGTGTTTGGGGACCGGAACTCTCACCGCACCAGGAGCTGGTTCCACTGAACACTTGCTGTTCTGGGCTTGCTGTCACCATCTATAGAGCTTGGGACAGGATAGCCCTGTGGCATGGTTTTCCAGAATCCCACGGCTTTGCTGGCTACAGGGGAAGAGTAGGCAACCTACCTCCAGGGACTGTTTCTAGGCAGTGAGCTTGAACTTACTTTATTCATATGTCACAGAGGCCGAGACACCCTGAGTCTGGGCTCTGGATCTCTCAGAAGCACTCAGCCACCTCTGTTGCTGTAAAACTCATGTTTTTAGAGGATTTTTGAAAAAAAATTCCTAATGTGAAAGAAAAAAAGCTACGTGTTAAAAAAAACCATCTGAGAGGCAGCCGCTACCATCTGCTGTGTGTGCAGCTGCTTTCCGATTGCAGACCCCCTCCCCCCAACTTCCCCTGATTAGCTTGAGGAGGGCTCCAGGCCCAAGGCTGTGTGTTGGACTGGACCCAACACTTCTGAGCAGGAAGCCTGAGACACCCATGCAAAGTGCTTCGAGAAGCCCCATCCTGAGCCCAGCTCACCTCTCAGCTCCGTAACTTCATGCTCTTGACTTAACATAGTCACACCGGAATTCTTCCATCTGGAAAAGGGCCTGATATTTGTAGGTGCCACCGGCACAGAGAACTCATGCACAGGGACCAGGTCTTGCTTTTGAGTGTAAAGCAAAACCCCCACCTGCCTTCAGGTCTCTGAACCACACGGGTCCATCAATCATTCCCCTAATGGAAGTGACAGAGAGAAGGGAGAGCTATTTTCACCACTACCACTTGGGGGGCTTCCTGCTGAAAGAAGAAGAGGCCACAGACAGTGAAAATGGTGGTCACTTTTCCTGGCTGGATCTCCAGGGGTCTTGATGGAGGGCTCCGCTGCAGATATGCACCCAGTGGGTAAGCTCATGCAGGCTAAAGCTGAGTTCGGGGGCTTTCGGAAGACCCAGAATCCAGGCTCAGCCTGTCAGCATGCTGGGGTCTTAGGTTCTGTGAAATGTGGTTACAGAGAGCTCAAGCCCCCTCTAGCTGGCCTCTCTGTTCCTTCCCCAGGCTCTCAATGGTAGGTACCATGGCAGCCCGTGCTGCACAGATGTGAGAGTTGGCCATGGCAGAGAGGATATCTACAGACCACAGGAGTGGAATGGGATCTGACCACAGAATAGAAGTCTCCTAACCTCACAGGGAGACAGAGGACTGAGCAAAGAGAATGATGCTCGGGGAAGCTCTCGGCACCATGACTGGGTCTGAGGAGAAGTTTGATGAATGCTAGCTATTTATATTATTATTATTATTACCCTTTGCATTGGTTAGTATTCTTGTTGTTACTATCTTCATCATTATTGGGGTGGCAAGGTGAGGTAGAGGTGGCTAGTTGGCCACCAAAAATTTATGCTTCCTCTTTCACAGAATAGAGTTGGTGCTTAGGAGCAGCTGTCCAGAGAGGGACTATATTTCCCAGACTCCCTTGCATCCAGGTATGACTATGTGACTTGTTCTCATCAATGGGCTATGAGCAGAAATACTTTGTTTCAGTTTAAGGTGCCCCTCCCCGCCCCTGCCCCCCACCCCCTGCACCTGCCGGAGTTAAGAAGTGGCTCTGTCTTCTTCAACCTCTTCCTCCACTTCCTGGCTAGAAGCCAAGGACTTTTTTTTTTTTTTAAAGATTTTATTTATTTATTTGACACAGAGAGAGAGAGCACAAGTAGGCAGAGAGGCAGACAGAGAGAGAGGGGGAAGCAGGCTCCCCGTCAAGCAGGGAGCCCGATGCGGGCCTCGATCCCAGGATTCTGAGATCATGACCTGAGCCGAAGGCAGAAGCTTTAACCCACTGAGCCACCCAGGTGCCCCCAAGGACTTTTCTGAGTGCCATGGACCATTTGGTAGACTAGGGATGCTTATGGACCCCTACTCAGCATAATGATTTTCATTGCATGAAGTAAAATCCATAGGATAATAGAGGAACCAATTATATTGATATAGTTCTCTCCAAGGACTCCTTGGGGTTTGTGGACACAGGTTAAATCTGCTAGAGCAGGGTTCTCTGTGGCATCATTACTGACATTTTGGACTGGATACGTTTTTGCCGTGGGGCTGTCCTGTGCCCTGCAGAATGTTTAGTAGTATCTCTGGGCTCTCCCCATTAGATGCTAGTGGCATCCTCTTCCCCAGTCAGGACAATCAAATGTCTTTCCAGGCCTTGAAAATGTCCCTGGAAGTGGAGGTAGGGGACACAATCACTTCAAATTGAGAACCACTGTGCTAGAGGATGGTGGGTACAAGGAGGAAGGAACTTGGGTCTGAAGCTTACTATGAGGAGGAAAGTTGCCCATTGACCACTGAAACCTGCATTGGACTATTGCATGAGTGGGATTATTGTGTTGAGCCACTAAAACGTGGAAAGAAGAAGTACACAGTGGACATCACACATCTACCACGAAGACTCTACAATTAACAATTTGTCTATTTGATTTATAATATATTTGTCCAGACTGATGGATTTTTTACATATGTATATCTCTGATCAATGTACAGAATACTTCCGTCACCCCAGGAAGTTCCCTTACATCCTTTTCTAGACAATACCCACTCCCCCATCATCCATTTGGACTTCTACCACCACACATTAGTTTTGCCTGTTCTTGAATTGCACGTGATTCAATCATATGGTATGTACTGTCCCACGTCTGGCTTCTTTCCCTCAGTGTAATGGTCTTAAGATCCACCTGCGTTGCTGTGTGTATTAATAGTTTTTTCTTTCTTTCATTGTCGTGTAGTGTTTCTGTGTATGGATATACCACAATTTGTTTTTCTATTCTCTTACTGATAAGTGTGTGGATTGTCTCCAGGGTTTAGCTATTATGAATGAAGCCATTATGAACATCTTTATGGATATATGTGCTGATGTCTCAGGGATAAATACCTAGGAGTAGATTTGCTAGACTCTGTAGTCCACTTGACCCTTTCTCCAGCCATGCGTGTCTTCCAGTTGTTCATATCCTTGCCAACACTTAGTGTTGTCAATTCTTGAAGTTCTATAAGTACATGTTGAATTGAAATTGTGGTCTGTGTTACATGGGGGAAGCTCCAGGTTATCAGGGGCGATGCTGGTAAAGTGACCAGAGAGGGAACAGCCTTAGTAAAAGCTTGGAGAGTGGTGGGAACATGGGATGTTGGAAGCAAGAGGCCAGTGTGGCTGGAGAATGAAGCACAAGGAGCAAAGTGAGGGGAGGGGAGGTTGCTGGGGTTGTAGGAGCCAGACTAGAGAGGGCCTTGAAGGCTAAGGCAAGGAAGTTTGTCTTTCCCATTGAGTAAAGGGTCTCGTCTACTGCTGGCTGGAATGTAAAATGGTAGCCCACTTCGGAAAACAGTTGGCAGTTCCTCAAGTGGTGAAACACAGAGTTTCTATATAATCCAGGAATTCTATTCCTAGGCATATATCCAAGAGAAATGAAAATGTATCTTCACATAAACCTGTATGCATATATTTGCATCAGCAATATTCAGAATAGCCCAAAGTGGAAATGACCCCCAAACCCATCAGCTGATGAAGAAACTGTTGCATAGCCTTACAGTGGAATATTATTTAGCCATAAAAACGGTGTCATATTACTGCATGCTACAACACAGAAGGACCTTGAAAACATTACAGCAAGTGAAAGAACCAGTCACAAAAGACCACTTACTGTATGTATGCTTCTATTTATATGAAATGTCCATAATGGGCAAATCCATAGAGACAGAAAGTAGATCAGTGGTTTTCAGGCTGTGGGTGTGAGGTGGCCGGGGAGTGACAGCTAAGGGGTGAGGGGATTCTTTTGGGCATGATTAAAATGTTCTAACGTTGATTGTGTATATGTGCTGCTGAAGCGAGCACTCTAACGTTGATTGTGGTCATGGTTGCACAACTCTGTGAATATTCTAAAAACCATTCAATGGGTGAATAGTATGGTATATATGAATTGTATCTCTACAAAGCTGTTAAAAACAAAGCAAACTAAAACAGTAAAGGGAAACCCCATTTAATGACTTTAAACAGAGGAATGACATGATTTTACTATTTTTTTAAAGCACTCCAACAGCTGTGTGGACTAGGGACAGGGATGGAATCAGGAAGTGGGTTAGAAGAATGTTTTGAGGGCAGCATGAGGTCTTGGACTAGGCGCTCTCGGTGAAGAGAGGGAGAAGATTTTAATGCCCCACGTGTCTGAGTCCTGCTTGCAGGGCTGGAGTGAATGGTTTGGGGGAGTTTGCACTGAGGGACAGGGCCAGGTGAGGCATTCCCCAGAGATATTAAAAAGGTGGCTCAGTGAGGGAGTTGGAAAGAAAGGCCAAACATTAGCTTTAAGGAGGGGGATGAGACCATGACCAGGACAGGTGAACAGGAGGATGTCACCAGCTCTTGTCTGTTGTCTATCATGGGTGCCACGATGGGTTCTTGTGTTCCTTAGTGGGTGTCCCAGGTCACCTGTTGCATGGAACAGTCTCTACATTATATGGGGAATTTTAACTCCAAATGCAGACAATTCTCAGACTTAGATGCAATTGCTCCTTATTCCCACTCTCAGCAGAATATCCACCGCTATCTCTGTGGCTCCGGTTATTTCAAATCTCAATAGTAAAAGAATCAAGAGGAACCTTTTCTTCTATCAGATGCCAAACAGGACCTGCCTCCAGTTACTTCCACTCAAGAATGAGGGTTCTCTCCCTCCTTCCCTCAGATCCGTTCCATGTGTCTGCCTGCTGAGCAGAAAGGAAAGGGAAAGGGCTTGGTGCCCCAATCTCTTAGTGGGAAGATGAACCTCCAAACTAGATCCAACTTGAAAAGATTTCCCCGCTGTGCAGAGGGCATGGACCTCTGGTGCTTTGCAGGTATCACTCGCTATGTATGCATGTCTGACTCAGCCTCTGTCATGACCACTCCCCCTAACCACATGTAATCTACTTCCACTGCCACCGTTTCTCTCTAGGTGTTTAAGGCAAGCAAATCCTGGGGTTAAAAGTGAGGGATACACCGGCTAAATAGACTTCACATGTTTTTTCTTTGCAGGACTCTTCAGAACTTTTCATGGGTTCATGTGCATGGAGAGCTCCGCTTCTGTGTCCATGGGCTCTTTCCTCCTGGACCATGCTGTGTGACTCTGTTTTGTTGCTCACTCTTTGGGGAGGTGGACATTCACGTTGGGTGGACCCATGCTGGCAGATGCTGGTACCCAGTAGGGACAGACTAAATCAGCAGCTCTATTTGTGAAAATGGGCCAGAGGCAGGTCATTTTTGTCCAGGCTCAATCTCAATTATAATGGCTTTGAGGTCTGGCTAGGGTGCCATGAGAGGGCAGAAGAGGGGGATTACCTTTCCCTGGGGGGGTCAGGGAAGGCTGCACTCTGGGAGTCATGCTTGTTCTGGGTCTTGAATGATGCATAAGCCTGTGTAGGGAAAATGAAAGTGAGGGTGGCATTCCAGACACAGAAAACAGTAAGTGCAAAGGTCCTGAGGTTGAAAAAGCATGGTGCATTTAGGAGAAGTGAGAAGTTCCATGTGGTTAGAGGAATGTTCTAGGGGTTGTGTGTCAGGAGACCAAGGAAAATAGGCTCAAGCCAAACCCAAAAGGGCCCTGGGTATTAGGCCAGGAGATTTGATTCTTGGGCAAGAGGAATCAACGGAGGCTTCAAAAATTATTATGGATCCATTAGAATGGGTTATACATGCCTATGGAAAACAGTGAATGATGAACCTCCCTCCTTCTTTGTTCCCAGCCCCCAGAAACTTTTCCCCCTCTATGGAACCAAACACTGCAAAGACTGTCATTCTTCCAGAAGGATGCTTTGCATATAGAAGTGTAGATGTATATGTGTCTATATCCTTAAAAATCCCTCACGAAGAGCAGCATTCTAATCACACTGTTCAGCACTTTGCTTTTCTCACTTAACAATATATCTTGGAGATTGTTTCATATCCGTCCATAAAGAGCTGCCTCATTCTTTTTTAACAGCCGTAAAGATTTCCATTGTATGAATGTATGGCAATTTATTTAAGCAGTCCCCTGTTGATGGACATTCAGGCTGTCTCCAATCTTCTGTTATTATAAACCGTGCTGCAGTGAATAGCCTTGTACATCCAACTTTGCATACATATATGCAAGTATGGCTGTGGAATATATTCTAGAGCTGTAGAATTTATGGGTCAATGGGTATGTGCATCAAACATTTTGACAGAGAATGCTGAATTGCCACTCATTGCTCTCAGAGGCTGGTGGGTTCTCTACACTCTGGCCAGTTCAGTGTGTGATCAAACATTCTGATCTTTGTTAATTCAATAAATTAAAAAAATGGTTTCTCATTGTGGTTTTCAGTTGTATTTCTTTTTTTTTAAAGCCTAAGGTTAAGCACATTTTTGCATGTTTCAGAGGCGATTTAAACCTTCTAATCCGAGAACTGCTTGTTCACATCCTTTGCCCATTTTTTATTAGATCGTTGGCCTTTTTTTTTCTTAGTGGATTGTTAGCACACTGGTAGAGAGTGGTGCAACTCCTCCTGCCTGTTGGTAAATTTCCTCCAGCCCATGACCCATCCCTGAGGTTATGCTTCTGCATACAAATATCCCTCCTCTGAGCGGAGGCAGCGGTGGCAGTGGCTAGGAATGGTGGAGGCTGGGAGAGCAGGAATTCTGGTTAGTTCCTCCATGGAGACATGACTAATGGGATGGAGAAACTGTACTCCTTGGCGGAGGAGCAGACCCTCCCAGAAGACCGTGACTGGGGCAGAGCCCCCATCCTCTGCTTCCCACCAGCTCTCTTCTTTTCTCCCTGTTCCAGCCAATCCCACTCTCACTCCCCCGCCCCAGGAGTCCTCTCTGCTCAGCTTCCCCTTTCCAAATATTAGCACAGGCACAGCTCTGCCCCCCTGTCACAGGCAGTGATTATATAGCAAATTAACCACAAGCTGTTCGGTCCGCATCCAGTGGCAGTTGGGGAGATGCTCCTCTGAGTAATGACTTGTGTAGTCGATGCTCTCATCTGTAATTTGCACGTGCAATAAATGCAGAAATAAAACCCCAATCCGTATGAAAAAGGGACCAAGTAAAAGGAGCGGGGGTGGGGGAAGAAATCATGAATTTTGTGGACTGCGTCTTACAGTCTGGCTTCAATTTCCTCTTGAGTAATGCAGTCATTGCCTACATTTGATTGATGGCTGTGTTTGCCTAAAGAACGAAGGCAGGCAGAAGGAGAGCCAGAGAGCAGGGCTTCAGTCCTGACTTCTCAAAGTGTGTCTTTGAGTACAGGATAGTTATTCTCTGAGCCTCAGTTTCTTCATCTATAAAATGGGGATAATAATAATATGTATCTCCAACTAGGTGTTAAAGAGCCCGGATTCTCTAAGAAGGCAAATACACAGCAAATGTTACTTTTCTTCCCTTCCCCCTTCCTTCTTTCCCTCCCTCTCTCTTTTCCTTCCATCATATCAGGTACGGGGTTTTAAAACTAAACTTTTTGTCTTGAGAAAATTGTTGATTCATACACAGCTGTAAGAAATAATACAGAGAAACCCTGTGTACCTTTTACTCATACTCCTGCAGTGGTAATATCTCCTAAAACTGTAGTACAATGTCACAACCATGATATTGACACTGATACAATTTATGGATCTTACTAATATTTCTGCACTTTTATTTATACTTACGTGTGTGTATATATTTAGTTCTGTACAGTTTTAACACATGTATAGGTTAAGGTATTCACTGCCACAGTCAAGATAGATCAATTACCGGGTGCTGGGTGGCTCTGTTGGTTAAGCGTCTGCCTTTAGCTCAGGTAATAATCCCAGACTACTGGGACTGAGTCCCGCATCAGGCTCCCTGCTCAGCAGGGAATCTGCTTCTCCCTGACCTACCCCTTCTCATGCTCTCTCTCTCATTCTTTCTCTCTCAAATAAATAAAATCTTAAAAAAAGATAGATAAATTAACACAAGGATCCCTTATGTTGCCCTTAAATAACCACACCCCCCTCATCCCCCAGACCCCAGTTTACAACTCCTGGCAACCACTAATCCATTCTTGATTTCTAACTGGCAGCACCCGCCCAACCCCCCACCCCCCGCTGGTCCCAAATCTTACATAAATGGAATCATACAATATGCATCCTTTTGGGATTGGCTTTTTAAAAATTCAGCATAATTCCCTGGAGATTCATCCAGGTTGTCTATCAATAATTCACTCTATTTTTTAAAGTTTTAGTTATATAAGTAATCTCTACACCCCACGTGGGGCTCGTCGAACTCATGACACCCTCCTCCAATGGAGCCAGCCACGTGCCCCTACAATTCATTCTTTTTTATTGGTAAATAGTATTCTGTGCTGTGAGTGTACCAGAGTTTATTCATCCATTGAAGGACATCTGGGTCGTTTCAAGTTTTGCGTTATTACTAATAAAACTGTCATGAACATTCATGTGTATGTTTTCATATGGTTTCACCTATGTCCGAACACAATTTTTCCTTTCTCTGGGATAATTACCCAAGAGTACAATTGCGGGGTCATATGATAATTGTATGCTTAATTTTTTAATGAACTGACAAATTGTTTTCCAGGATGGCTGTATCATTTTACAGTCCCACCAGCAATGTGTGAGTGTTCCAGTTTCTCTGCATCCTTGCCAGCCTTTGGTGTTGTTACTATTTTTTATTTTTGTCATTCTATAGCTTCCATTGTGGTTTTAATTTGCATTTTCCTAATGGCTAATGATGTTGAACATCTTTTCATGTGCTTATTTGCCACCTGTATATTGTCTTCTGTGAAATGTCTCTTTGTATCTTTTGCCCATTTTCTAATAGGATTTGTTTGCTTTCTTTTTTACCAAGGGTTTTTTTTTTTTTTGAGCTCTCTTTTTATTATTTATTTATTTATTTATTTATTTATTTATTTATCTAAAGATTTTATTTATTTATTTCACAGAGGGAGAGAGATCACAAGGAGGCAGAGAGGCAGGCAGAGAGAGAGGGGGAAGCAGGCTCCCCGCTGAGCAGGGAGCCTGATGTGGGCCTTGATCCCAGGACCCTGAGATCGTGACCTGAGCCGAAAACAGAGGCTTTAACCCACTGAGCCACCCAGGCACCTGAGCTCTCTTTTTAAAAATAACCACTTTATTGAGATATAATTCACATATCATAAAATTCACTCTCTTGAACGGTACAATTGAGTGGTTTTTAGTATATTAACAAAGCGTACATTGATCACCACTCTCTAATTTCAGAACATTTCATCAAGTCAGAATGAAACCTCATGCCCATTCACAGTCACTTTCTATTCCCCTTTCCCCAGTCCCTGGCAAACATGCATCCATTTTCTTTCTCTGTAGATTTGCTTGTTCTGGATATTTCATATGAGTGGAATTATACAATATATGACTTTTGGTGTCTGACTTCTTTCATTTATCATAATGTTGTCAAGTTTCATCCATGTTGTAACCTGCTTCAGAATTTCATCCTTTTCTGTGGGTGAATAATATTCCATTATGTGGATCTATCACATTTTGCTTACCCATTCAACAGTGGGTAGACATTTGTGTTGTTTCCATTTTTGGGTTATGATGACTAATGCTGCTATGAATAACTGTGTGCAAATTTTTGTGTCAACATGTTTTCAATTCTCTTGTATATATATATATATATACACGCACACATATATACATATACATATAAACACACACACACATATATATATGTAGGAATGGAATTGCTCTGTCTCATGGAAACTCCATGTTTGGAGGAAATGCCAAATGGTTTCCCAGAGTGAATGCACCATTTTATATTCCCACTACTGAAATCTGAGGGTTCAATACCTCCACATCCTTGCTAACCTTTGTTATTCCATCTTTTTGATTGTAGCCAGCCTAGTGGACATGAAGTGGTATCTCACTGTAGTTTTGATTTCCATTTCTCCAGTGACTAATAATGTTGAGCATCTTTTATGTGCTAATGGGCAATCTGTGTATATTCTTTGGAGAAATGTCTATTCCAAATCTTGTCCATTTTTAAGCTGGGTTATTTGTCTTTTTTGTTGTTGAGTTGTAAGAGTTCTTTATGTATTCTGAACACAAGTCTCTTGTTGGATATATGATTTGCAAATATTTTCTCCTTTTCCATGAATTTTCTTTTTACTTTCTTGATAGTGCCTTCTAGTACACGAAAGTTCTTAATTTCAATGAAATCCAGTTTATCTACTTTTTCTTTGTTTGTGCTTTTGGTGTCATACCTAAGAAACCACTGCCTAATCCAAGGACATGAAGATTTACCCCTCTGTTTTCTTCTAACACTATTATGGATTTAGCTCTTACATTTAGGTCACTGGTCAATTTTGAGTTGATTTTCATATAACATCTGGTAGGGGCCCATCTTCATTCTTTTGCATGTAGATACCTACTTGTTCAGCACCACTTGCTGAAAAGGCCATTCTTTCCCTACTGAATTGTCTTGGCACCATTCTTGAAAACAGATTGACCATAAATGTATGGGCTTATTTCTGGATTTTGAATTCTAGTTTATTGATCCATACTTCTATCCTTATGCCAGTATCACCAGGTCCTGATTACTGTGCTATATAGTACATTTTTTTTTTAAAGATTTTATTTATTTATTTGACACAGAGAGAGAGATTACAAGTAGGCAGAGAGGTAGGCAGAGAGACAGAGAGAGGAGGAAGCAGGCTCCCTGCTGAGCAGAGAGCCTGATGCGGGCCCCGATCCCAGGACGCTGAGATCATGACCTGAGCCGAAAGCAGAGGCTTTAACCCACTGAGCCACCCAGGCGCCCTATATAGTACATTTTGAAATTGGTAAAGTGTGGGTCCTTCCATCTTGTTCTTCTCCAAGATGATTTTGTCTATTCTATTGTTTTTGTCTCTTCTTGCATTTTCTTATGTATTTTTAGAATCAGATTGTCAATTTCTGAAAAAAAAGGCAACTGGATGAGTACTTCCATCTTAATATTAAGTCTTACAATACATGAACATCACCTATCTTTCTATTTATTTAGGTCTTTAACATATTTCACTGATATAGTTTTCATTGCCTGAGTTTTGTACTTTTGCTAGAATTATTTCCAAGTATTTTATTCTTTTCAGTGCTATTGTAAGTGGAATTGTTTTAATTTCATTTCTGGATTGTTCATTGCAAGTGTATAGAAATACAATCCATTTTTGTATGTTGATCTTGTATCTTATAAGATTACTGAACCCATTTACTGTTTCTAACAAATTTTTAGTGGACCCTTTAGGATTTTCTACATGCAAGGTCATGTTACCTGTAAATAGGGATAATTTTACTTCTTGTTTTCCAATCTGGAAAATATGCCTTCTATTTCTGTCTGCCTTTTATTTCTTTTTCTTATTTAATGATCCTGGCTGGATCTTCTAGTACAATGCTGAAGAGAGATGCCAAGAGCAGCCATCCTTGCCTTGTTCCTGATCTTAGGAAGAAGACACCCAGTTTGTCACCACTGATTATCCTGTGAGCTGTTTTCTTTCTTACAGATGGTAATTATCAGGTTGAGAAAGTTCAGTTATATTTCTTGTTAAGTATATTTTTATTTTTTTGTGTTAAGTATATCTTTATTTTATTAAGAAAAGGGTACTGGATTTTTCAAATGCTTTTAATGCCTCTGTTGAGATGATCATATGGTTTTTGCCTTTGTCTTTTATTCTATTAATGTGGTATTGCATTGACTGATTTTTGTATGTTCAGCCAAACTTGCACTCTGGGATCAATGCACTTGGTCACATGTTGCTGAATTTGGCTTGCTAAATTTTTATTTTGTTGAGAATTTTGGTGTCTTACTCTTGAATTTTGAGAGTTCTTTTTATATTATAGATACTGGCCCTTTCAGGTAGGGTCAGGTCACAAACTAAATTGAGTCAATTCTGGCTAACCTAAGCAAAACCAGGAATTTTATGGTACTGATGAAGTCAATAGGTTCAGCGTTGAGGATAGAGTCCAGTTATCAGGAATCAAAGACCAGTCGAATCATGGGGCCCCTGTTTTTTCATCCTTGCATCACCCATTTGAGACTCAAAGTCCTGGAAATGAGCATGATTGATGTGGCTGGGGTCACATGGCCAGGAAAGGTGGAACGCCTTGAATGACAGTCCCAGAAATGCTGCATGCAATGAGGGCTGTGTGTTTCCCAAGGCAATATTTGGTTGCTGCTGTCAGAAGAAGAAATGAATACTTGGTTGGATCTGCCCAGTGGAAAGACTGTCTGTCCAATGCTGAGGCACACATCTTGAAAGAGTTCAGCATTTCATGGTGGTTGAGCTTATGGTCTTTGAAATAACTGAACTAAGTCTGAGTCCTGGTGCTAGCGTTATTGTTTGCAAGATCCCAAGTGAGTAACTGGGTCCCTCTGTGCCTCAGTTTGCTCAACAGTATAATTTATAGAAGCTTTGTCATAGGGTTGTTGTGGAGGTTGAATGAGTGAAAGGATGTAATGGATTTAGCAGAGAGTGTGGGACAAATTGAAGTGCCAAATACTTGGCAGGTGTTATTAATAAATTTAAAACACTTCTATAGTATAGCAGCTAACTAGAGACTGGAGGAGAGGTGTCTACACCATGTCCTAAGAAAGCAGAAGAGGTAGTATCAGGGAGGGCTGACTGGATGTGGTGGACTTTGAAGGCTTGATGGACTTGGAGGAGCTATAGCTTTCTCCTAGAAATAGAGGTAGTGGTTTTAGCCAAAAACATGTGAGGAAGAGTTCTAGATGATATCAAGAGGCCAGCACCTCTGTCCTCCCCTTCCCCCATCCTCACAGGAATCCCATGGGACTGAGCCATGACGTCTAATTGGGTTGACTGAGTCTTTCACCCAAGATTAGGCTGGCCCCCAGACAATTCCCCACTAGAACTCAACCTTTTCATTTACTAAAAGTAGAGCCTAAGCCCCATAGAATTTCTAGGGAATTTAGTGTCCATCTGAGTGGAAATAGATTTCTTTTTCATATAACATTAATGGGACAGTGAAATTTATTTATTTTTCCTCGAACATCTAATGACTTTTTATTATAAAGTTAATATTTCTTAATAGGAAATGTGGAATATATAGAAAGAATGAAGAAAAGAATACAAGGATACAAGAATAAGGAATACCCTATTTATCTCATAAACATTTCTGTGTGTGTGTGTATATGTGTGTGTGAGAAAAATCAGGATCCTACAGCACACACTATTTTGTAACTTTTTTTTCACTTAATAACATCTCATGATCATTTTCTCATGTCCTAAGCCATTCTTTATGAACATGATTTTTTAAATTAATGTTTGTTTTTTAAGATTTTATTTATTTATTTGACAGAGAGGGAGAAAGAGAGAGAGAGAGAGAGAAAGAGAGAGAGAAAGTTCATGAACAGGGGATGAGGCAGAGGGAGAGGGAGCAGCAGACTCCTTGCTGAGCAGGGAGCCTGATGCGGGGCTCGATCCCAGGACTCTGGAATCATGACCTGAGCTGAAGGCAGCTGCTTGACCAACTGAGCCACCCAGGTGCCCCGATGAACGTGATTTTTAATGGTTGAAAATAGTCTACTGTATGGATAGATCATCATTTTTAAACCAAACTTCTATTATTAGAGGCTTCTAATTTTTCACTATTACAAATAACATTATAATAAATATTTTGCAGCATGAATTTTAGCACCTGTCTCTGGTTAATCCCATAGAATACATTTCCTTAAGTACAAGTGGGCATTTTAAATGAAACATTTGTAAGTATTTCATTTTGAGAAGTTACATGCACAAGGTAAAAAATGTCCAAATGGTTCAAAAGAGTATCATTAAAAAGTAAGTCTTGTTTTCATCTTTTTTTTT
>LNAC01000741.1:0-37038 GCA_002007465.1 Ailurus styani
GCCAACCCCGACATTCAGCGGTCTGCTGGACACCACCTGAAGCCTGACACTCAGCCTAACCTGTGACCTCAACTCAGCGCTCTGTGGCCTTCACCTCACCACCAGAAGATCAGGCCTGCCATGCCTCTAACTCCAAACCCTAAGCCTAGGTTGAGTTTACAGAATTCTGTCCCCAGAGGCCTGGCACCCAAGCCTTCCAGACTGTCAACGTACAGCAGGAAATCTCCTGCCATGCAGAAGGAAACAAAGCCATTCCGGTCTCCGCAAAAACACTCCGAATATAAGAAACCTTAGACTGCCCACATATTCAGTGTCCCGGTGGACACGAACCCAAAGCCTGACACTCCCCATGACCCAACCCCTCGACTCACAACACGGGGCGCTCACCTCAGCGCTGGCAGAGGAATCACTAAAGCTTACTGTGTAGCACGTGAAGTACAACGTTTGCCATTGCTTTCAAGTCTGAGGTGCTGGGGGCAGAACACACTTCTTATGTCTTTCGGTTGCTTTTAGGCTGGCGTGAATTTTCCAGTCTTCATCTCTGACCCAGGGACAGGGAACAAAGGCAACACATATCTACGCTTTGAAATGACAACAGAAATCTGCAAACCCAAGTTTTCAAATGAGCGAATGTCTCAGGACCAGGTGACAAAAAGGGGAGACAGACAGCAAGGAATCAAAGAACATGTCACATGTGTGGGATCTGGCCCACAATGGTATCTGTCAGATCCAAGTCACCCAGGACACGGGGGAGTCACACTGCACCTGGTCCTCATTTTCCTACACTTGAGCAGAGCAGAGGATGTGTAAGATGGGTATGGGTATCGGGGGCAGATTGGTAGGTGGTCCCAGATGCTACCTTCCCAGTACCGGTAGGACCAGCTCCTCATCTAAGCTTGTCCTCAGCTAAGATGAAACAATAATTAGATTTAGTTACCTATTTCCTGGGAGAGGTAATGTGCTCAGTGCTTTGGAGACTCTCCAATTTTATTTTTTTAGAAACACTTGAGGCAGGTAAGACTGACCTACAAAAAGCTGTCCATAGTTAAGGTATGCAACATGACCCCGACCCTAGCCCTCGTATCTAGTTCAGATATGCTCGATTGAGAATGTCGCTCAGTAACTAGAGGATAGTTTTGATTAGCTAAGGAATTCAGGAACAAACCTTCTTGTGTCTTTTTCTCCCTTGCATCTGCTAAGCGGGAACCCTTTTGGCCACGTGCTATCTGCAGAGTGGCCACACGGGGGCAACACTGAGTAAACACCAGTACAAACGCCACTCCAAAGCCAATTCTTCCTTCATCCTGTCAAGTCTCATCGATGCAGCGTTTACAGATCATTCTATACACTCAGAACAGTGGGACTTGTTGAATTTTAAAAAACTGAATGAATTCTTTCCACCTGTTCAAAATAGAAGATGTTTCCAAACATCTCAGAGTTGGCGAACAGATGAAGGCCCAGGGGCCTAGGAAAAGGCTCTTACTATTGAATAGATTCAGGTCGACTCAGGAAACAAGGGTGACTTCTCGTCCACTTCTTTTCAGGAAGAATTTCTGTCCACTAACAGGACTGAATCCACACAAAATCATGTGGCTCAAAGGAAAACAAAGGAAAATCCGCATCCTCCAAAAGCAGAGAAAGGCCCACACCCAGGCACCAAGAAGACATACCACAGAGGCTGTGTTCAGGCCAATTTGCCATCTGTAGAGCCTCTGGAGCAAGAGTGCCCCCAACACCCCTGTGGGTCGTGGGTCAGGCAGAGTGCACACCGTGGTGCTGCAGTGTTGGAACCCGTTCCATATCTTCTGGTTCCTTCCTGCACGAGAGAGCCCCAACACCCTGACCACTCCAGCTTGCTTCTTGGATCTCCCATTCCCCTTTCTGACCTCATGATTCCCTTTTTACATTACTGCCACACTATGGACCATGTTGAACTACATACGATCCTGTCATGCAAATGTTTTTTGCCATGTATGCTCTGAAAGTATACCTGGAATCATCTGTCCTAATAGAGAACCACTTGTTGGCACTGGGTGACATAACTGTGGACTCAGAGCACCCTCACAGTGTCATGGGGCTAGTGTCTGGGCATGTCTTCAATACACTGCCTCAGCTCTTGGAGAAAAGGCCTGATCCAGGCACTGTTATTCATCTGCAAGCAAGACAGCACAGCCAAAATCTTAGCATGGGTTCAGAATTGCTCATGGCCCTACAGCCATATCAGACGGCATGAGGATAACCCCTAAAGACACTTGCTATTCCAACGTTGCCCTGAGGAATTTCCATGGTATATCCACTGTGCAAATGTGCGACCTCAATAGGAGCGCGTGGGGAGTGGGTGGAGGTCACATCTCCTGAGATGGAATCCATCGGGTGACTGTCAAGAATTTCCAAGGCGTTCATTCCGTAATCTGGAATGAATCAATGAATCTAAAAACATGTCCACCTCATTTTAGAAAGGATGAGCCTATAGCTCCGATGAAGGGACTCTCCTAAGTCGTACTGTAAATCAGCAAAAGTGCCAGACTGAGATGTGAGATGGTCTGCAACATGATCCCCCAGAGTGGGTTTAGCTAGAGCCACAGTCACCATTCCTCTTTCCCGGACTCCCAGACTCTCATGGGACTCGGCATGTGGCATACCCTGCGAGCAAAGTTCATGTCTGTGCCTCAGAAACCTCTGACACGGGTAAGAATGAAACCTTTTGATGTCCCTGGTGTCCCCAATCATAGGCCATCTCATAGTTTGTCTACAAAGATAGGCTTGGTGGGAAACCCCCATGTTGACCTGATGGTAGACGATGATGGAGTAAGCTAGGGAAGAGGGATTGCTCAGGTCGCATCCGGGCCCAGTTGACATGGTGGCGTTCAGCAGGACGTGCCCCCCTGTGCTCTGAGGGAACTCACTCCTAAGGTTGGACTAAGAGATTTTGCTTCGCTTCATTCACTGCATATCCATCCTCATCCTTGCAGATGGTAAGGTTTCCTTCCTTGTGAAACTGGGTCCTATTCTATTGTCTAAGTATCTCCCACATCGTTTTCTCCATTCATCAACCAATGATTTTTTTCCTTTCTGGAGAAGTGAAGTTACTCTTCCAAAACACACACACACACACACACACACACACACACACACACACACACAACAAAAACCCACAAATAATGCTCAACTCATTGGTTCCAAAGGCAACATGAGTCAGGTCTGGTTTCCTCCAGGCTCCAGACCCCCACAGGGAAGACCCCCTGCACCATCCTGACAGCCCGTTACCACCCCCTCTGGGTACACACGGCACAATGCTGAGTGGGTGGACGGCTCAGAAACTCGTAAGAAATGAATCGAAACACAGAGGGAGCTCTGTCACAATCTCCAAGATTTCCACCCAGTTCCCACGAGCTTTCTAATCAAATTGATATAGATTTAGGTAGAAAGCTTATGAGAATTGGACAGAAATAACAGAAGACCTGGACCTTGTGCACTAGGCATTTGAAATGAGTGTTCTCGAGATGTGGAAAAAGAGACTTTGCGTGATTTGGGACGAGCTCACGTCATTTCCCTATGGGACCCAACGTCAGAAAAAGTTTGCGGAATTTCCCTCCTAATTGGAACGAGTTTTTGACCCAAATCACTATTGATATGGGCAGGAAATTTGTGGAAAAAGGGGGAAATATTCAGAGATTAGGAACGAGCGAGCTCAGCACTTGGAATGAGTTATTGAGAGATAGCAGCCAAGAACTCGGGGGAGGTTCACAGAGACCATCCTATATTAATGAGGATCGCATGAAGGAAGTGACATGACAGGAATTCGCAGCCAATTCTCCCGAGCACTCTCCTGAAATCGGTATTGAATTGGGCAGAAAGCTTGTGAGAATTGGGCGACAAATCCCGGACAACTCCATCCCGGCTCCAGGGCCACAAAATGGCAGCTCAGCCATGTGCAAAATGGCACGGGGCGGGGAGTTTCCCCTCTCCAAAAACACACCCCAAAAGCTGAGGGAAAGCGATCCAAACAGGCTGGTCTTTCTGCCGGATTCTTGGGAACTTTCTGCCCCAAGCGATATCGATTGTGGGAGAAAACGGATGCGAACTTGGGAGAAATCACGGCCTGCTCTGGGCCCGAACATGGCGTGATGCCTATAGGCCCGCTCCTCAAGGAGACGCCCGGAAAATGCCAGGTGTGCTCAGGCCAAGTCTGCGGGGCCTTCCACCCATTCTCCCGATCCTTCTGCCCATGTCCATCTTGATTTCAGAAGAAAACTCGGGCGAACTGGAGAGAAATCCCAGCGGGTGGAGACCCAAAAACGGCGCGACACCTCTCGGGCCTCTCCTCCAGAAAACGCCCAGCAAACGGCATCATGCCTCTCGGCCCGCTCCTCCAGAAAACGCCCGGCCAATGCCAAGCCTGCTCTGTCAATATCGGCGGGTATTTCTGCCCAATTATCATGAGCTTTCTGCCCAAATCGATATTTTTTTCGTAAAACTCATGAGAACTAGGGTGAAATCACGGCCAGTGTTGGGCCTGAGACTGCGCGATGCCTCTCGGCCCGCTCCTCCAGAACACGCCCGGCAAACGCCGAGCCTGCTCTGTCAAAATCAGTGGGTATTTCCGCCCAATTCTCACGAGCTTTCTCCCCAAATCAATATCGATTTGGACTGAAATCTTGAGAATTTGGCAAGAAATCCCAGAGAACTCCTTCCCGGCAACAGGGACCCACAAAATGGCCCTCAGCCAGTCCCAAAATGCGCAGTGCCTCTTCTCCAACATCTCAAAAAATGTACGACAATAGCCGAGTGAGAGTGGTCCATATCGGTACATCTTTCCCCCCAATTCTCACGAAATTTCTTCTCAATTCAATATCGACTTTGGAGATAGCTCGTGAGAATTGGCAGTGAAATTACGACAATGTGTAGCCTACACCTAGGGCCTCGATGTGGCTGACCTGTCGAGCCAAATATGGTGTGGTGCCTCTCGGCCCACTTCTTGACAAAACGCATGGAAATCACCAAGTCTGCTCTGTCCAAATTGGAGCATATTTCCGCCCATTCTCACGAGTTTCCTGGCCAAATCTATATGGATTTGGGTATAAAGCTCATGAGAAGTGGGGGAGAAATCACGGAAAATGGGTTCTTTGCGGCTAGGTCCCAGTAAACATTCGCCCTTTGGGGGCCAAAAATGGCGCGGTACCTCTCGGTCCTCTTCTCAACAAAACGCACAGAGAATGCTGAGCCTTTTCTGTGCAAAATGGCGGATATTTACACCCAATTCTCAAGAGCTTTATGCAAAAATCCATATTGATTTGGGCAGAAAGTTTGTGAGAATTGGGAGAGAAATCGTGGCCAACCCCTTCCCAGCAATTGAGGTTAGAAAATGGGGGCACGGCGTGCTCCAAATTGTCGCCGTGCCTCTTGGCCCCCATCTCAAGAAAACGCATGCCAAAAGCCAAGAGAATGCAGACCAAATCGGCCGTTGTTTCCGCCGAATTCTCATGAGCTTTCTGCCCAAATCGATATCCATTTGTGAAGAAAGAGAGAATTGGTTGTGAAATCATGTTGAGCTGTTTCTCAATGCCTGCGGCCCTTAAGCTCTAGATTGGTTTTTAAGACTTCTGTTTCGAGCGACATATCCCTCTGGCCCTATCACTGAGGGACTCCTTAGGCATACCAGAGGACTCTGCCTGCCACCCCAAAGGAATCCATGACCTTTGCAGCTGTGCCACACCTAAAAAGCGGGTGAAATCTTCCCTGTCCCTTGAGGCCATCTCCTCCAATGGCAGCCCTGCTGGAAACAAACACAGACCCTGACACTCTGCCTGATTCACACCCTCCAATCAGCTCCCCGAGGCACTCTCCTCCGCCCCTTCAGTTCAGTCCTGATAGGTCCCCAGCCCCGAACACTGACTCTGGGTTGGGTTTTCAGGCTTCTGTCCCCAAGAACTTGCCACACAAACCCTACCGGATTGGGACCCCGGAGAGGTAACAGAGCAGTCCGCCTCCCGCCAAGAAGTATATCATGCCATTTGCAGATACGACAGACACTCAGAGCAGGACAAACAGGCCATGCTCCCCTAAGGCCAGTGCCACCATGTGCGACTTCCAAGGACACAAACTCAGAGCCTGACGCTCAGCCCGACCCACGCCTTCAACTCTGACACCCAGGGCACTCGCCTCAGTGCCTTCTGTTCAGAGGTCATAATTGCCAAGGCCCTAACCCTAACCGTAGGATGGATTATATGGCTTCTGTCCCCAGAGTCCTGGCCCCCGGGCCCTACCAGATGTGGAACCCGGAGTCATTGCAGAGGCCTCCGCCTGGCACCTGGAAGAATTTCTGTCCACTAAAAGGACTGAATCCACGCAAATTCGTGAAGCTCAGAGGAACACCAAAGGAGAATGCACAGCTGCCAGAAGCAGAGAAAGACCCACATCCATGCACCAAGAAGACATACTGCAGAGGCTCTGCTCAGGGCAATTCGCAGTCCTTGAATCCTCTGGAGCGAGTGTTCCCCAAATGCCCCTGGGGCTCGTGGGTCGGGTAGTTCTCACACCCTGAGGCTGCACAGTTGCACCCCGTGACAAGTCTCCGGGTCCCTTCCTCCACAAGACACCCCCTACCCTCTGACAACTCCAGCCTGCTTTTTGGAACTCCCATGCCTATTTAGGACGCAATCATTCACTATTCCTGTCACTGCAATACTGTAGAGCATGTTGAACTATGTACTATCCTGTCGTGGAAATATTTTTTCCCATGTTTGCTGTGAAAATCTACCTGGCCCCATGTTCCCTGATGGAGAATCCCCTATTGCACTGGGTGACCTAATGGTGGACTCAGAGCACTCTCACAGTGTCATGGGGCTTGTGTCCTGGACAAGGTCCTCCCTAAGCCAGCTCAGCTGTTGCAGGGAAGGCCTGATCCAGCACGGCTCTTATTCTGCAAGGAAGATAGCACAGACAAAATCTTGGCGTGGGTTCAGAATTGCTCATGGACCCACAACCACATCAGATAGCATGGGGGCACACCCTGATACACTTCCTAGTCCAATGTCACCCTGGGGAATTTCCATCCAACACCCTTGTGAAGATGCGGGAGCTCAATAGGATCGGGACGGGAGGGGATGGAAGTCAGAACTCCTGAGATTGAATCAATCCTGAAGAATGCCCAAACTTCCTAGGAGTTCATTCCATAGTCTGGAATAAATCCATTAATCTAAAATCATGTCCTTCACATTTGTGAAACGATGAGCCTGAAGCTCCGATGAAGTGACTCTCCTAGGTCCTACTGGAAATCAACAAAAGAGCCACACTGAGATGAGAGATGGCCTGCAACATGATCCCCCACAGTGGCTTTAGCTAGAGCTGCAATCATCCATTTATCTTTCCTGGAATCCCAGACTCTCATGGGACTCTTCATGTGGCCCATTCTGGGAACTCTTCATGTGGCCATTCATGTGCCTCAGAAATGTCTGACACTAGTGAAAACAAGATGTTGGGATGCCCATGGGGTCCCAACACATAGGCCAACTCAGAGTTTGTGTGCGAAGATATGGTTGGTGGGAAATCTGTATGTCTACAAGAAGGTAGACAAATATGGTAAAAGCTAGTGAAAGAGGGGTTGCTCACGTCATATATGGCCCCAGATGATACAGGGGTGTCAAGCAGGGCAAGGCCCCCTAATGCCCACTAGTGCCTTGACAAAACTCACCCCTAAGTTTGGAAGCTGAGCTTCATCCATGGGTCAAGAGCCAGGACCTCCTAAAGCCATTGCCTTGACTGACGTATACTCATGGAGCAATTGATTTCTCCAAATATATAATGAAATGGTAAATGGTTCGTTGATAAACCCTGGATAATTCTGATGAAAAAGAAAGTCATATTGTTCAATGAATAAATATTGGTGCAGTATCTACGTAGGACAAGTAGAATGCCTAACCCTAAACCTGACACCAACCCTAACCCCAGGTGAAGCAGAGAGGGGTCTATTCCAAAGCAACCACGTGTCAAAGCCCCAGGGACTGGGGACACCCAAGCCATTCCAGAAGACTCCGGGAGCCACCCACAAGGAAACCGTGCTGTTTGGAACTACAGAGATGATGCAGAGCAGAAGAAATCTGCATGCCCACCTGAGGACAGCCCCCACATTCAGCGGCCTGCTGGACATTAAACCAGACTGACACTCTGCCTGACCCGTGTCCTCGACTCCATGCCCCAGGGCCTTCGCCTCACCCCCAGCACATCAGGACTCCTGTGCCTCGAATTCCTAACTCTAACTGTAGGTTTATAGACTTGCGGTCTGTAGACTTCTGTCCCCACTAGCCTGGCTCCCAAGCCCTCCAGGTTGGGGACACTGTAAACGTACAGCAGAATCTCAACTGCAACGCAGAAGGAAATGAAGCCAATAGGGTCTCTTCAAGAACACTCAGAGCATAATAAAAGTGCATACCACCTTAGACCACTGACACATTCGTTGGCCCACTGGACAGAATCACGAAGCCTGACAGTCAGCATGATCCACAAACTCAACTCACCACACTGGGCCCTCGCCTCAGCGCTGGAAGATGAGTCCCTAAAGCTTATTGTGTGGCACATGATGGACATCGTTTTCCATTGCTTTCAATTCTGTGTGCCGGGGGCAGATCACACTTGAGATGTCTTTTTGTTCCTTTCTGGTTAGGATGCCTTTCCAGCCTTCATCTCCAAATCAGGGATAGGGAAACATGGCAACACGGATCTGCACTTCGAATTGTCAACAGAAATCTGCAAACCCAAGTTCTCAAAGGAGCTCCAGGTTCAGGGCCAGGGTTAAGGAATGGGGAGGCAGATAGCAAGGAGCCAAAGAACAGGTCACATGTGAGCTGGCCCACATCTCTACCTGTCAGATCCGAGCCATGTCTGACACGAGGGAGTCAACCTGCACCTGGTCTGTCTGTTTGCTACCCTTAGCAGAGCAGAGGATGTGCAAAGCTGGGTATGGGTGTCGGGGGGAGATTCGTAGCTGGCCCCAGATGCTAAATGCCCAGCTCCGGTAGGACCAGCTCCTCCTCCCAGCTGGTCCTCAGCTGAGATGAAACAATAATTAGGTTTCGTTACCTATTTCCTGGGACAGGTCATGTGCTCAGTGCTTTGGTGACTTTATCCTCTCCAATTTTATTTTTTTAGAAACACTCAAGGCAGGGAAGACTGACATACAAACAGCTGTCCATTGTTAATGTATGCAACTTAACCCCGACCCTAGCTGCCATATCTAGTTATAATATGCTCGATTGAGAATATCGCTCGTCAACTAGAGGATGGTTTTGAGGAGCTAAGGAATTCAGGAACCAAATTTCCTGTGTCTTATTCTCCCTTGAATCTGCTAAGCTGGAACACATTCGAACACATGCAATCCGGACAGTGCCCACACGGGGGCAACACTGAGTACACAATGGTGCAAAGCCCACTCCAAACCCAATTCTTCCTTCATCCTGTCAAGCCTTGTTTGATCAGCGATCACAAATTATTTTCTCAATTCTGAACAGTGTGACTCTGTACAATTTCTTAAAAACCCAATGAGTTCTTTCAACCTGTTCAAAATAGAAGTTGTTTTCAAGCATCTTGCGGATGGTGAGTAGANGAGTAGGTGAAGGCCCAGGAGTCTGGGAAAAGGCTGTACGGTTGAATACATCCCGGGCTACTCAGGAAACAAGGATGACTTCTATTCCACTTCTTTTTAGGAAGAAAGCGTGTCCACTAAAAAGACTGAATCCACACAATTTCGTGAAGCTCAGGGGAAAAGAAAAGGAGAATGCACAGCCGCCAGAAGCTCAGAACGACCACACCCAGGCACCAAGAAGACTTACCACGGAGGCTCTGCTCAGGCCACTTTGCAGTCAGTCCGTTGATCCTCTGGAGCGAGTGTGCCCCACATGCCCCTGGGTGTTGTAGGTCGGGTAGTTCGCACACCCTGAGGCTGCACAGTTGTACCCCGTGACAAGTCTCCGGGTCCCTTCCTCCACAAGACACCCCCTACCCTCTGACGACTCCAGCCTGTTTTTTGGAACTCCCATTCCCATTTCGGACTCCATCATTCACTTTTCCTGTCACTGCCATTCTGTAGAGCATGTTGATCTACATACTATCTTGTCGTGGAAATATTTTTTGTCATGTTTGCTGTGAAACTATACCTGGCACCATCTTCCCTGATGGCGAGTCCCTTGTTGCAGTGGGTGACTTAACTGTGGGCTCAGAACACTCTCAGAGTGTCATGGGGCTAGTGTCCTGGGCAAGGTCAACACTAAGGCCACTCAGCTCTTGCAGTGACGGCCTGATCCAGGCACTGCTCTTATTCTGCAAGTTAAATAGCACAGACAAAACCTTGGCGTGGGTTCAGAATTGCTCATGAACCCTCAGCCACTTCAGATGCCATTAGGGCACACTCTGAAGGCAATTACTAGTCCAGTGTTCCCCCGGATAATTTCCATCCCAGAGCCCTGGTGGAAATGTGGGACCTCAAAAGGACCGGGAGGGGAGGGGATGGGAGTCAGAACTCTTGAGATAGAATCCATCCTGGAGAGTGCCCAGAAATTCCTAGGAGTTCATGCCATAGGCTCAAATGCATCAATTAACCTGAAAACATGTCCTTCGCATTTGAGAAATGATGAGCCTGAAGCTCCAATGAAGTGACGCTCCTAGGTCACATTGGAAATCAGCCAAAGAGCCAGACTGAGATGTGAGATGGCCTCTAACATGATCGCCCAGAGTGGCTTTAGCTAGAGCCGCAATCATCCACTTATCTTTCCTAGACTCCCAGACTCTCATGGGAGTCTTCATGTGGCCCATTCTGGGAATAAAGGCCTTGTCAGTGCCTCAGAAACATCTGACACTGGTTATCATGAGATTTTGTGGTGTCCACACGGTCCCAAGTCATAGGCCATCTCAGAGTTTGTGGGCAAAGATATGGTTGGTGGGAAACCCACATGTTGACAAGAAGGGAGATGAAGCTGGAAAAATCTAGAGAAAGAGGGGTTGCTCACGTCACATCTAGCCCCAGATGATACAGTGGTGTCCAGCAGGGCAAGCCCCCCCCCCACTGGCCCCAAGCGCCTTGACAAAACTCACCCCTAAGGTTGGAAGCTGAGGTTCATCCATGTGTCAAGAGCCACAAACTCCCAAAGCCATTGCCCAAAGCCACAAACTCCCAAAGCCAGATGTATATTAATGGAGCAACAGGTTTCTCCAAATAGTGTCTGAAATGATAGATGATTCACTGACAAATCATGCCTATTTTTGATGAAAAAGAAAGTCACACTTGTTCCATGAATAAATATTGGTGCAATATCTACTTAGGACAAATAGAACGCCTGACCCTAAACCTGACACCAACCCTAACCTAGGTTGTGCAGAGATGGTTCTGTTCCAAAAAGACCTGGTGTCAAAGACCCAGGGACTGTGGACATGCAGGCCATTCCAGAGGACTTCATCTGCAACCCACAAGGAAACCAGGCTGTTTGGAACAATGGAGATGATGCAGAGCAGAAGAAATCTGCATGCCCACCCGAGGCCAGCCCCCACATTCAGTGGCCTGCTGGACACTCAACCAAAGACTGACACTCGGCCTGACCCATGCCCTCAACTCAGCACCCCGGGGCCTTTGCCTCACCCCTAGCATATCGGGACTGCCGTGTCTCTAACTCCTGACTCTAAGCGTAGGTTGCATTTATAGACTTCTGTCCCCAAAAGTCTGGCACCCAAGCCCCCCAGATTGAGGACACCGTAAAAGTACAGCAGGGTCTCAACTGCCATGCAGAAGGAAACAAAGCCATTTGGGTCTCCACAAGAACACTCAGAGCATAAGAAACATACCTACCACCTTAGAGCACCCAAACATTCAGCGGCCCACTGGACACAAACCCGAAACCAGACATTCAGCATGACCCAAGCCTCCAACTCAGAACCCCGGGCGCTCGCCTCAGTGCTGGTAGTTGTGTCTGTAAAGCTTACTGTGTGGCACTTGAAGAACAACATTTTCAATTGCTTTCAATCTGAGGTGCCAGGGACAGACCACACTTGATATGAGTTTTTTGTTACTTTCAGGTTAGGATGACCTTTCCAGCCTTCATCTCTGACCCAGGGACAGGGAAACAAGGAAACACAGATCTACACTTCGAAATGTCAACAGAAATANATGGAGCTAAAGGTTCAGGACCAAGTGACAGAAAGTGGAGGCAGACAGCAAGGAGCCAAAGAACAGGTCACGTGTATGCGAGCTGGCCCACGTCTCTACCTGTCAGATCCAAGCCATGCCTGACACGAGGGAGTCACACCTGCACCTGGTCCATCTGTTTTCTACCCTAGAGCAGAGCAGAGGATGTGCTGAGCTGAGTATGGGGGGGGGGAGATGGGTAGCAGGGCCCAGATGCTCCCTGCCAAGTACCTGTAGGACCCGCTCCTCGTCTTAGCTGGTCCTCAGCTAAGATGAAACAATACTTAAGATGAGTCACCTCTTTCCTTTGACAGGTAATGTTCTCAGGGCTTTGGTGACTATATCCTCTCCCATTTTATTTTCTAGAAACCTCGAGGCAGGTAAGACTGACATACAAAAAGCTGTCCATTGATAAAGTGTGCACCTTTATCCCCGACCCTAGCCATCATATCCAGTTCAGATATGCTCGATTTAGCACATCGCTCATCCACTAGAGGATGGTTTTGAGGATCTAAAGAATTCAGGGACCAACCTTCTTGTGTCTTATTCTCTCTTGAATCTGCTGAGCTGGAACACATCTGGACACGTGCTATCTGCAGAGTGGCCACAAGGGGGCAACACTGAGTAAACACCGGTACAAATCCCTCTCCCAAAACAATTCTTCCTTCATCCTGTGAAGCCTCGTTCATGCAGCGTTTACAGATCCTTCTATACACTCAGAACAGTGGGACTTGTTGAATTTTTAAAAAACCGAACGAATTCTTTCAACCTGTTCAAAATAGAAGATGTTTCCCAACATCTCGATGTTGGCGAACAGATGAAGGCCCAGGGGCCTGGGAAAAGGCTCTTACTATTGAATAGATTCAGGTCGACTCAGGAAATGAGGATGACTTCTATTCCACTTCTTTTTAGGGAGAATTTGTGTCCACCAACAGGACTGAATCAACACAAAATCATGCAGCTCAGGGGACACAAAAGGAGAATCCACAGCCTCCAGAAGCGGAGAAAGACCCACACCCATGCACCAAGAAGACATACCACGGAGGCTCTGCTCAGGCCAACTTGTAATCCGTAGATCCTCTGGAGCGATTGTGCCCCCCAGTGCCCTGGGGTTCGTGGGTCAGGCCAAGCGCACACCCTGAGGCTGCGCTGTTGTAAACCGTGACAAGGCTCCAGGTCCCTTCCCTTGAGACTCTCCCTACCTTCGGATGACGCCAGCCTCCTTGGATATCCCATTCCCCTTTCTGACACAATCATTCACTTTTCCTGTCCCTGCCATACTACAGAGCATTTCGAACGACATACTAATCTGTTGAGGAATTTTTTTGGTCATGTTTGCTGTGAAACTCTACCTGGCACCATCCTCCCTGATGGAGAATCCCTTGCCGCACTGGGGGAAGTACCTGCGGGCTCAGCGCACCCTCACCGTGCCATGCGGCTACTGTCCTGGGCTAGCTCCTAACTAGGCAGGCTCAGCTGTTGCACTGAAGGCCTGATCCACACACTGCTGTTATTCCGCAATAAGATAGCACAGCGAAAAACCTTGGCGAGGGTTCAGAATTGCTCATGGACCCTTAGATGCATCAGATGGCATTACTGCACACCCTGAAGGCACTTACTAGTCCAATGTCGACCTGGGGAATTTCCATCCCACAGCCCTTGTGGAAAGGCGGGACCTCAACAGGACAGGGCGGGGAGGGCCTGGGCCTCAGAACTCCTGAGATAGAATCCATCCTGGAGACTGCCCAGAAATTCCAAAGATTTCATGCTATAGTCTCAAATGACTCCATTAATCTAAAAACATGTCCTCCGCATTTGAGAAACGATGAGCCTGAAGCTCCGATGAAGTGAATCTCCTAGGTCGTATTGGAAATCAGCCAAAGGGCCAGACTGAGGTGTGAGATGTCCTGCAATATGATCCCGTGGAGTGGATTTAGCTAGAGCCACAATCATCCATTTATCTTTCCTGGACTCCCAGACTCTCATGGGACTCTTCATGTGGCCCATTCTGGGAACAGAGTTCTTGTCAGTGCCTCAGAAACTTCTGACACTGGTTATAACGAGACTTTGTGATGTCCATGGGGTCCCAAGTCCTAGGCCAACTTAGAGTTTCTGTGCAAAGGTATGGTTGGTGAGAAACCCCCATGTCAACAAGAAGGTAGACGAAGCTAGGAAAAGCTAGTGAAAGAGGGGTTGCTCACATCACATCTGGCCCCAGATGATTCAGTGCTGTCCAGCAGGGCAAGCCTCCCTAATGCCCCCAAACGCATTGAAAAAACGCAGCCCTAAGTTTGGAAGCTGAACTTCATCCATGAGTCAAGAGCTAGGACCTCCTGATGCCATTGCCTTGACAGATGTATATGCGTGGAGCAATTGGTTTCTCCAAATAGTTTCTGAAATGATAAATTATTCACCCCTGGATCATGGAAATTTTGAAGAAAAAACAAACCATACTTGTTCACTGAATAAATACTGGTGCCATGTCTACATAGGACAAATATAACGCCTGACCCTAAACCTGACACCCACCCTCACCCTAGGTGGTGCAGAGAGGGGTCTGTTCCAAAGAGACCTGGTGTCAAAGCCCCAGGGATGTGGACACACAAGCCATTCTGGAGGACTCCACCTGCCACCCACAAGGAAACCATTCTGTTTAGAACTACTGTGGAGATGATGCAGAGCCGAAAATATCTGCATACCCACCTGAGGCCAGCCCCCACATTCAGCAGCCCTCGGGACACGAAACAGAAGACTGACACTCGGCCTGACCTGTGCTTTCAAATCAGGACCCCGGGGCCTTCACCACACCCCAAGCATGTCTGGACTGCCAGGCCTCCAAACACCTAACCCTATCCCTAGGTTGGGTTTATAGACTTCTGTCCCCAGAACCTGGCTCCCCTGCCTCCAGATTGTGCACACTGTAAATGTACAGCAGGATCTCAAGTTACACGCAGAGGGAAATAAAGCCAATAGGGTCTCTGCAAGAACAGTCAGAGCATAATAAACGTGCATAACACTTTAGACTACCAACATATTCTGTGGACCACTGGATAGAAACCCAAACCTGACATTCAGCATGACCCACGCCTTCAACTCGCAGCACTGGGTGATCACCTCAGCACTGGCAGATGAGTCCTAAAGGTTATTGTGAGCCACAGGATGGACATTGTTTGCCATTGCTTTCAAGTCTGAGGTGCCAGGGGCAGACAACACTTGATACGACTTTTTGTTGCTTTTCAGTTGGGATGACTCTTCCAGCCTTCATCTCCAAACCAGGGACAGGGAAACAAGGCAACACAGATCTATACTTCAAAATGTCAACAGAGACGTGCAAACCCAAGTTCTCCAAGGAGCCCCAGGTTCAGGACCAGGGTGAAAATATGGGGAGGCAGATAGCAAAGAGCCAAAGAACAGGTCACGTGGATGTGAGCCAACCCACGTCACTCCCAGTCAGATTCAAGGCATGCCTGACACGAGGGAGTCACACCTGTCCCTGGTCCGTCAGTTTGCTACTCTTGAATAGAGCAGAGGATGTGCTAAGCTGGGTATGGGTGTCGGGGCGAGATTGGCAGCTGGCCCCAGATGCTACCTGCCCAGTACCGGTAGGACCAGCTCCTGTCCAAGCTGGTCCTCAGCTAAGATGAAACAATAATTAGGTTTACTTACCTATTTCCTGGGAGAGGTAATGTGCTCAGTGCTTTGGTGACTCTATCCTCTCTGATTTTATTTTTTAGAAACACTCCAGGCAGGGAAGACCGACATACAAACAGCTGTCCATTGTTAATGTGTTCACCTTGATCCCGACCCTAGCTGTCATATCTAGGTCAGATATGCTCGATTGAGAATATCGCTCGTCAACTAGAGGATGGTTTTGAGGAGCTAAGGAATTCAGGGTCCAACCTTCTTCTATCTTATTCTTCCTTGAATCTGCTAAGCTGGAACACATTCGAACACATGCTACCTAGACAGTGGCCCCACGGGGGCAAGAATGAGTACACATTGGTGCAGAACCCACTCCAAAACCAATTCTTCCTTCATCCTGTCAGGCCTTGTTTGATCAGCGATTAGAAATAATTTTCTCGATTCTAAACAGTGTGACTTTGTCGAATTTCTTAAAAACCCAACAAATTCTTTCAACCTGTTCAAAATAGAAGATGTTCTCAAACATCATGGGGTTGGCGAGAAGATGAAGGCCCAGGAGTCTGGGAAAAGGCTCTACTGTTGAATGCAGTCCGGGCTACTCAGGAAACAAGGATGACTTCTATTCCAGTTCTTTTCAGGAGGAATTTGTGTCCACTGAAAGGACTGAATCAACACAAATTCGTGAAGCTCAGAGGAAAGGAAAAGGAGAATGCACAGGTGCCAGATGCTGAGAAAGACCAACACCCATCCAGCAAGAAGACATACCATGAAGGCTTTGCTAGGTCCAATTGACAGACCGTTGATCCTCTGGAGCGACAGTCCCCCCAAGCACCTGGCATTCGTGTGTCAGGTAGATCACACAGCCTGTGGCTGCACAGTTGTACCCCATGCCAAGTTTCCTGGCCACTTCCTCCACAAGACACCCCCTACCTTCTGACGACTCCAGCCTGCTTTTTGGAACGAACATTTTTGTTTCATACCCCATCATTCACTTTACCCGTCGCTGCCATACTACGGTGCAGGTTGAACTACATACTTCTGTGTCAGGAAATATTTTTTGTCATGTTTGGTGTGACACTCTACCTGGCACCATCTGCCCTGATGGAGAATCCCTTGTTGCACTGGGTGACTTAACTGTGGACTCAGAGCACTCTCACAGTGTCATGGGGCTTGTGTCCTGGACAAGGTCCTCCCTAAGCCAGCTCAGCTGTTGCAGGGAAGGCCTGATCCAGGCACTGCTCTTAGTCTGCAAGGAAGATAGCACAGACAAAATCTTGGCATGGGTTCAGAATTGCCCATGGTCCCTCAGCCTCATCATTAGGCATTAGGGCACACCGTGAAGGCACTTACCACTCCAATGTCACCCTGGGGAATTTCCATCCAAGAGCCCTCGTGGAAAGGCGCAATCTCAATAGGACCGGGACAGGAGGGGATGGACATCAGAACTCCTGAGATAGAATCCATCCTGGACAGTGCCCACAATAGCCTAGGAGTTCATGCCATAGTCTCAAAGGACGCCATTTATCTAAAAACATGTCCTCCTCATTTGTGAAAGGATGAGCCTGAAGTTCCAATGAAGTGACTCCCCTAGGTCGTGGTGGAAATCAGAGAAAGAGCTGGAGTGAGATGAGAGATGTCCTGCCATATGATCCCGCGGAGTGGGTTTAGCTAGAGCCACAATCATCCATTTATCTTTCCTGGACTCCCAGACTCTCATGGGACTCTTCATGTGGCCCATTCTGGGAACAATGTTCTCATCAGTGCCTCAGAAATGTCTGACACTGGTTATAACGAGACTTTGTGATGTCCATGGGGTCCCAAGTCCTAGGCCAACTTAGTGTTTCTGTGCAAAGATATGATTGGTGAGAAACTCGCATGTCGACAAGAAGGCAGACAAAGCTGGGAAAGGCTAGTGAAAGGGGTTGCTCACGTCACATCTGGCCCCAGATGATTCAGTGCTGTCCAGCACAGCAAGCCCCAATAATGCACCCTAGCACGTGAACAAAACTCACCCCTAAGGTTGGAAGCTGAACCTCTTCCATGAGTCAAGAGCCAGGACCTCCTAAAGCCATTGCCTTGACAGATGTATATGCGTGGAGCAATTGGTTTCTCCAAATAGTTTCTGAAATGATAAAAGATTCAGTGATAAAACATGGATATTTTTGATGAAAATGAAAGTCATACTTGTTCAGTGAATAAATATTGGTACAGTATCTCCTTAGGGCAAATATAACACCTGACCCTAAACCTGACACCCACCCTAGGTGGTGCAGAGAGGTGTCTGTTCCAAAGAGACCTGGTGTCAAAGCCCCAGGGACCGGACACATGAGCCTTTCCAGAGTCCTCTGAACTGCCACCCACAAGGAAGGAAACCATGCTGTTTGGAACTATGGAGATGATGCAGAGCAGAAGAAATCTGCATGTCCAACTTAGGCCAACCCCACATTCAGTGACCCGCTGTAAACTAAACGGAAGACTGTCACTCAGCCTGACCCACGCTTTCAAATCAGAACTCCATGGCCTTTGCCTCACCCCAAGCATATCGGGACTGCCAGACCTCTAAGGCCTAAACCTAACCCTAGGTTGGGTTTATAGACTTCCGTCCCCACAAGCCTGGCACCAAAGTCCTCCAGATTGGGGACAACGTAAATGTATAGCAGGACCTCAACTGCCATGCAGATGGAAACGAAGCCATTTGGGTCTCTGCAAGAACACTCAGAGCATAAGAAACGTGCATACCACCTAAGAACACCCAAACATTCAGCGGCCCGCTGGTCACAAACCCAAAGCCGGACATTCAGCATGACCCACGACCTCAACACAGAACCCCAGACGCTAGACTCAGCATGGACAGATGTGTCCATAAAGCTTATTCTGTGCTACATGAAGATCATCATTTACTGTTGCTTTTAATCTGAAGTGCCAGGGACAGACCACACTTGATACGTCTTTTTGTTGCTTTCAGATTTGGATGACTTTTCCAGCCTTCATCTCTGGCGCAGGGACAGGGAACCAAAGCAACACTTATCTACACTTCGAAATGTCAACAGAAATCTGCAAACCCAAGGTCTCAAAGGAGCAAATGCTTCAGGACTAGGTGACAGAACAGGGAGACAGACAGCAAGGAACCAAAGAACAGGTCACGTGCATATGAGCTGGCCCACGTCTCTACCTGTCAGATGCAAGCCATGCCTGACACGAGGGAGTCACACCTGCACCTGGTCCGTCTCTTTCCTTCCCTAGAGCAGAACAGAGGATGTGATGAGTTGAGTGTGTGTGTGTGGGGGGGAGAAGATGTGTAGCAGGCCCCAGATGCTACCTGCCAAGTACCTGTAGGACCAGTTCCTTGTCTTACCTGGTCCTTACCTAAGATGAAACAATACTTAGCATTAGTCACCTATTTCCTTTGACAGGTAATGTGTCAGGGCTATGGTGACTATATTCTCTCCCATTTTATTTTGTAGAAACACTCGAAGCAGGTAAGACTGACATGCAAAAAGCTGTCCATTGATAATGTGGGCACCTTTATCCCGACCCTAGCGTCATATCTAGTTTAGAGATGCTTGATTTAGCACATCGCTCATCCACTAGAGGATGGTTTTGAGGAGCTAAGGAATTCAGGGACCAACCCTCTCGTGTCTTATTCTCCCTTGAATCTGGTGATCTGAAACACATCTGGACACGTGCTATCTGAAGAGTAGCCACACAGGGACAACACTGAGTAAACATCGGTGCAAACCCCACTCCAAACTCAGTTCTTCCTTCATCCTGTGAAGCCTCGTTCATGCAGCGTTTGCAGATCATTCTATATACTCAGAACAGTGGGACTTGTCGATTTTTTAAAAAACCGAACGAATTCTTTCAACCTGTTCAAAATAGAAGATGTTTTCAAACATCTCGGGGTTGGTGTGTAGATGAAGGGCCAGGAGTCAGGGAAAAGGCTCCACTGTTGTATACATTCAGGTCGACTCAGGAAGCAAGGATGACTTCTATTCCACTTCTTTTTAGGAAGAATTTGTGACCACTCAAAGGACAGAATCCACATAAAATCATGAAGCTCAGCGGAAAACAAAAGGAGAATCCACAGCCTCCAGGGCTGAGAAAGACCCACACCCAGGCACCAAGAAGACTTACCACGGAGACTCTGCTCAGGCCAATTTGCAGTCCATTGATCCTCTGGAGCGAGCGTGCCCCCAATGACCCTGGTGTCGTGGATCAGGTTTATCGCACACCCTGAGGCTGCACAGCTGTACCCTGTGACAAGTCTCTTGGTCCCTTCCTCCAGAACACACACCCTACCCTCTGACCACTCCAGCCAGCTTTTTGGAACTTCCATTCCCATTTCAGACCCATCATTCCCTTTTCCCGTCACTGTCATACTATACTTCATGGTGAATTTCATACTATCCTGTTGCAGAAATATTTTGGCCATGTTTGCTGTGGGAAAATCTACCTGGCACCATGTGCCCTGATGGAGAATCCCTTTTTGCACTGGGTGATTTTGCTGTGGTCTCAGAGCACCATCACAGTGTCAGGGGGCTAGTGTCCTGGGCTAGCTCCTCACTAAGCCATCTCAGCTGTTGCAGGGAAGGCCTGATCCAGGCACTGCTCTTATTCTGCAAGTAAGATAGCACAGCCAAGACCTGGGCATGGGTACTGAATTGCTCAAGGACCCTCAGCCACACCAGATGGCATTAGGGCACACCGTGAAGGCACTTAGTAGTCCAATGTTGACCTGGGGAATTTCCATCCAACAGCCCTTGTGGAAATGGGGGGCCTCAAAAAGACGGGGAGGGGAGGGGATGGAAGTCAGAACTCTTGAGATAGAACTCATCCTCAAGACTGCCCAGAACTTCCTAGGAGTTCATGCCATAGTCTTGACTGACTCCATTAATCTAAAGACAAGTCCTCCGTATTTGTGAAACAATGAGCCTGAAGCTCCAATGAAGTGATTCCCCTAGGAATCCATATTGAAAATCATCGAAAACCCAGGCAGAGATGTGAGATGTCCTGCAACATGATTACCGGAGTAGATTTAGCTAGAGCCACAATCATCCATTTATCTTTCCTGGACTCCCAGACTCTCATGGCACTCCTCATGTAGCCCGTTCTGGGAACAAACAAAAAGGCAGACGAAGATGGACAAAGCTACAGATAGAGCGGTTGCTCACATCACAACGAACCCCAGATGATACAGTGGTGTCCAGCAGGGGAAGGTCCCCTAATGCCCCGAAGCGCCTCGACAGAACTAACCCCTAACGTTGGAAGCTGAGCTTCATTCATGGGTCAAGAGCCAGGAACTCCTAAAGCCATTGCCTTGACAGATGTATAGTCATAGAACAATGGAGTTCTCCAAGTAGATTCTGAAATGATAAATGCTTCACCGATAAATCATGGATATTTTTGATGAAAAAGAAAGTCCTACTTGTTCAAGGAATCAATATTGATGCGGTAACTCCTTAGTACAAATGTCTAGCTCTGGTACCATGTGGGAGCTTGCAAAGACCGTGGGGTAGAATCAGTGGATCCATGATAGGAAGGAACGCAGGTAAGGGCTAAGAGAGCGATGCTGTTCAGTGAGGCCCATTCATGAAGCCCACTGAGAAGACACTTATCAGCCAAGTCCGAAAAGACAGGGCCAGTGAATCCATCTGTGAGAGGAGTGACAGAGGATATTGATTTTTAATTATCTTGACCCTAAAATATCCACGTCAAGAAATATTGTCTCAAGTCTTGCTTGGGAACATTGGGTTCACCTGCATCAGTAGTTGGGTTCCAACTTAACTTACTCTCTGTAAAATAATCTAAGAAAAGGACTTATGGAGGCATGGGCATCTTGCATTGAAAGCAACTCTAAATGAACCTTAGCAAGCCCACACCTACCCCTACCCCTAACCCTATCCTCTTAAGTTCTGACCCTTACCATGACCCTAAACCCTGACCTTGCACCTGACACCAGCCCTGACCCTAGGTTGGGCTCAGAAGGGCCTGCTCTCCAGAGACATTTTGTCAAACCCCAGGGACTGGGGACACCCGAGCCATTCCACAGGACTCCACATGCCACCCACAAGGAAACCATGGTGCGTAGAACTCCAGCGATGATGCAGAGCAGGAGAAATCTGCATGCCCCACTGGGGCCACCCCTCATTCTCTGTGGCCCACTGGACACTCCGCCTGACCCACGCCCTCCACTAAGCGCCCCTGAGCCTTCACCTCACCACCAGCAGATCAGGCCTGCCATGCCTCTAGGTCCTAAGCCTAACCCGAGGTTCGGTTTTCAGACTCCTGTGGCCAGAGTCCTGGTCTCCAAGCCCTCCAGATTAGAGACACTCTAAACATACAGCAGGAGTACACCTGCCATGCTAAAGGGAACCCAACCATTTGGGTCTCCACAAAACTCTCAGAGCATAGGAAACCTGTGTGCCCACCTGAGGCCTCCCACACATTCCATGGCCTGCTGGACACAAACCCAATGCCTGACATTCAGCACGACCCACGCTGTCCACTCGGCCCACTGGGGCGCTCGCCTAAGTGCCGGTAGATGAGTCCCTAAAGCTTGTTCTGTTGCATGTGAAGTACATCGTGTGCCATTGCTTTCATGTTGGAGCTGCCGGGGGCAGAGCACACTTGATAGGTCTGTTCGTGGCTTTCAGGATAGGATGAATTTTCCCGCCTTCATCTCTGAAATAGGGACAGGGGAAAAAGGAAACATATATCTATACCTTGAGATGTCATCAGAAATCTGCAAACCCAAGTTCTCAAAGGAGCTAAAGGTTCAGGACTAAGGTGACAGAAAGGAGAGGCAGAGAGTAAGAAACCAAAAGAACAGGTCACGTGTATGTGAGCTGGACCACTTCTCTCCCTGCCGGAAACAAGCTATGCCTGACGGGAGGGAGACACACCTGCACCCAGTCCGCCTCTTGGCTACCCTTGAACAGAGCAGAGGATGGGCTGAGTGTTGTGTTGTTGTCAGGGATAGATGGTCAGCAGGCCCCAGATGCTAGCTGCCAAGTGCCTGCAACACTAGCTCCTCATCTTAAATGGTCCTCAGCTATGAGGAACCAATCATTAGTGTTAGTTACCTATTTCCTGGGACAGGTAATAGGCTCAGTGCTTTGGTTACTACATCGCTCCCATTTTTTTTCTTAGAAACAATTGAGGCAGGTAAGAATGACCTACAAAAAGCTGTCCAAAGTTAATGTATGCAACGTGACCCTGACCCTAGCCCTCATATCTAGTTCAGATATGCTCGATTGAGAATATCGCTCATCAACTAGAGGATAGCTGTGAGGAGCTAAGGAATTTGGGAACAAACCTTCTCGTGTCTTTTTCTCCCTCGCATCTGCTAAGCTGGAACCCTTTAGCCACGTGCTATCTGCAGCATTGCCACACGGGGGCAACACTGAGTAAACACCAGTACAAAGCACGCTCCAAACCCAATTCTTCCTTCATCCTGTCAAGCCTCGTTCATGCAGAGTTTACAGATGATTCCATACACTCAGAACAGTGGGACTTGTCGAATTTTTTAAAAACCGAACGAATTCTTTCAACCTGTTCAAAATAGATGTTTCCACACATCTCGCAGTTGGCGAACAGATGAAGGCCCTGGGGCCTGGGAAAAGGCCATTACTATTGAATAGATTCAGGTTGACTCAGCAAACAAGGATGACTTGTATTCCACTTCTTTTCAGGAAGAATTTGTGTCCACTAACAGGACTGAGTCCACACAAAATCGTGCGGCTCAGAGGAAAACAAACGAGAATCCACAGCCTCCCAAAACAGAAAGAGACCCACACCTAGGCACCAAGAAGACATACCACAGAGGCTGTGCTCAGGTCAATTTGCCATCTGTAGATCCTCTGGAGCGAGAGTGCCCCCAATGCCCCTGTGGGTCGTGGGTCAGGCAGAGTGCACACCGTGGTGCTGCACTGTTGGAACCTGTTCCATACCTTTTAGTTCCTTCCTCCACGAGACAGCCCCAACACCCTGACCAGTCCAGCTTGCTTCTTGGATCTCCCATTCCCCTTTCTGACCTCATGAGTCACTTTTTCCACTCCTGCCACACTATAGACCATGTTGAACTACATACTGTCCTGTCGTGGAAATGTTTTTTGCCATGTATGCTCTGAAAGTATACCTGGAATCATCTGTCCTGATAGAGAATCCCTTGTTGGCACTGGGTGACATAACTGTGGCCTCAGAGCACCCTCAGAGTGTCATGGGGCTAGTGTCCTGGGAATGTCTTCACTCCACTGCCTCAGCTGTAGGAGAGAAGACCTGATCTAGGCACTGTTATTAGTCTGCAAGCAGGACAGCACAGCCGAAACCTTGGCGTGGGTTCAGAAGTGCTCATGGCCCTTCAGCCATATCAGATGGCATGGGGATAACCCCTAAAGACGCTTGCTAGTCCAACGTTGCCCTGCGGAATTTCCAGGGTATGTCCACTGTACAAATGCGCAACCTCAATAGAAACGGGTAGAGGGGTGGATGCCAGTCACATCTCCTGAGATAGAACCCATTGGGTGACTGCCAAGAAGTTCCAAGGCATTCATTCCATAGTCTGGAATGAATCAATGAATCTAAAAACATGTCCACCTCATTTTAGAAAGGATGAGCCTATAGCTCCGATGAAGGGACTCTCCTAAGTCTTATTGTAAATCAGCAAAAGAGCCAGACTGAGATGTGAGATGGTCTGCAACATGATCCCCCAGAGTGGGTTTAGCTAGAGCCACAGTCACCATTCCTCTTTCCTGGACTCCCAGACTCTCATGGGACTCGGCATGTGGCATACCCTGGGAACAAAGTTCATGTCCGTGCCTCAGAATCCTCCGACATGGAATGAAACCTTTTGATGTCCCTGGTGTCCCCAATCATAGGCCATCTCATAGTTTGTCTACAAAGATAGGGTTGGTGGGAAACCCCCATGTTGACCTGATAGTAGACGATGATGGAGTAATCTAGGGAAAGAGGGGGTGCTCAGGTCGCATCCGGGCCCAGTTGACACGGTGGCGTTCAGCAGGACAAACCCCCCAAGTGCCCCCCCACCCCGTGCTCAGAGAGAACTCATTCCTAAGGTTGGACTTACACATTTTGCTTCGCTTCATCCACTCTAGATACATCCACATCCTTGCAGATGGGAAGGTTTCCTTCCTTGTGAAGCTGGGCCCTATTCTATGCCCTAAGTATCTCCCACATCTTCTTCTCCATTCATCAGTGAATGGACATTCGGACTCCCTCCACAGTTTTGCTATGGTTGAGCATGCTGCTCTAAACCTCACTATGCTTGGACGCCATGGATTGTGCATTTTTGTGCCCTTTGGCTACATACAAAGGAGTGCAATTGCTGCATCCTAGGGATGTTCAATTTTTCGATTTTGGAGGAACCACCATACTCATTTCCAGAGTGGTTTCAGCAGCCTGCCTGCCCACCAACAGGGTAGGAGAGTTCCGTTTGAAGCAGGACAGTCCCTGCCACCCATTTCCTAAGGAGGAGACAGAAAACCTGTGGGATGATCTGACTCACCCAGCGTCAGCAAGCAGATCCAGAAATTCAACCAAGGGTTCCTGACACCAAGCCCCTCAAGGCTCCCAGCATGCCTCTATCCAGGACTATTCCCAAAGACTTGCCTTCTGACTTCACCACCAATGAAACGACAGAGAAAACACAATATGTCCAAATATCTACATGATATTCACCTAGTGAACCTGGAACGTCAAGCTTCCTTTGGAAACGGTAAAAGGCTGATTGGAATCCTTTTGAATGTTCCCTCTACCCTCACTATAGCTCTTTGGATGAAGAGCTGAATTAATGAGGAATCATCCCCTTTGACAAAGGACAAGACATCATCCTAGTCGCGACCTCACCACAAAACGCCACCTAACTCTAGATGCTGGCCACTCCACCACAAGCTAGGCCCAAAGGAATAAACACTGTGAAGTGAAGGAATCCATTCTAAGTTAAAAACACGCACAGAGTAAATCTCATCTTCCCGTTCTAACCAAACGGATTCCCTTAGGAAGGCGATGTTCCAAACACCTTTGTAAATCAGAAAGGAACAGAGAAAATAGGATCCCCTGCCGTGTTCTACCTGCAGGGAAACGAAGGAACTCTTGTACCACTCTAGATTGCTGACAGCTGCTCCAGTTTGTCTTTGCGGCCCCACTAGAGACAAGAGAAAGGCCCAGGAGGATTGGGGTTCAAGAGAAGCTTTACCTCCAGTGCTGACGTGGATGTGACTTTGCGCCCAACGTACCTGCTGCTTTCTCTGAACGCTGACATCCTGTGACAAGGCGCATGACTAAATCAGACGCTGATTTCAAAAGTTCGGGTCTCGTGGAGCCAGAGTGGAGAAGTGTTGTCAGGTGGAGATAAGAAGGCACCTCCGACCTAAAGCCTGCACACCTGCTCCAGTTCCTGGGAGAAAGGGAAACACATGCTTGTTTCTTAAGGAATAATTAGCTTCATTCTAAAGTCAACCAGTGAATTTTTTCCTTTCTGGAGAAGTGAAGTTACTCTTCCAAAAAGAAAAAAAAAAAAACAAGTAACACTCAACTCATCGGTCCCAAACGCAACATGAGTTGGGTCTGGTTTCCTCCAAGCTCCAGACCGCCACAGGGAAGACCCCCTGCACCATCCTTACAGCCCATTACCACCACACCTGGGTACACAGGGCAAAATGCTGAGTGGGTGGATGGCTCCAGGGATTGAACCTGGGAAGACAGAGAGTACACAGATCACCACTGCCTCTTGTAGAAACAAGATTCGATGTGTCACCTCTCAGGGCCTCTCTCCCAGCACATGATCACAGTCCTCAGGGCCGCCAGGCTGCACTGACTCCTCTTCTGACATCTTTCACACTGTAGCTCCCCACTGCCTCCAGTGGTGGCAAGCGGCATTGCCATGTCTCCCAAGGACCCTCGCACAACAGCTCACCACTCCCTCCAGTGGCGTGAACGTGCACTGCAGGGCCTTCCATCACCTCCCAGTGCAACTTTCAACTGCCACCACTGGTCTCAAGCCACAGTGGCAGGTCTTCCACCACGACTCAGACTGCAACCCAGCTCTGTCTCCAGGGGCAGAAAACCTAACGGCCTCTCCTCCCACACTTTGCACTGCAGCTATTGTCAGGAGTGCCAAAGACACGTCTCCCGGCATCTTGCCCCCTGCAGATCAGGACTGCCTCTCTCGGTGGCAGCTGAAATACCCCACCCTTCAGAATCTGCTGCACAGGTCTCATTCCGAACTGAATCAGAACACAGAGCGAGCTCTGTCACAATCTCCAAGATTTCCACAGAGATCCCACGAGCTTTCTAATCAAATTGATATAATTTAGGTAGAAAGCTTATGAGAATTGGACAGAAATAACGGAAGAAGTGGACCATGTGCCCTTGGCATTTGGAATGAGTTATCTCGAGATGCGGCCCATGAGGCCTTGCGTAATTTGGGGCCAGCCAATGTCATTTCCCTAGTGGACCCAACGTCAGAAACAAGTTTGTTCAATTTCCCTCCTAATTGGAAAGAGTTTTTGAACCAATTGCTACTGATAAGGGCAGGAAATTTGTGGAATTAGGGGGAAATATTCAAAGATTAGGAACGAGCGAGCTCAGTATTTGGAATGATTTCTCGAGAGATGGCGGCAAAAAAATCCTGGGTGGTTCACAGAGTCCATGATATATTAATGAGGATTGCATGAAGGAAGTGACTTGACAGAAATTTCCAGACAATTATCAGGAGCTTTCTGCCCAAACAGATATCGATTTGGGCAGAAAGCTCGTGAGAATTGGGCGACAAATCCCGGACAACTCCATCCCAGCTCCAGGGCGCACAAAATGGCAGCTCAGCTGGGTCCAAGATGGCGCGGGGCCTCGGGTCTCCCGTCTCAAAAGACACACACCAGAAGCCGAGGGAGAGCAGACAAAGAGGCGGGGCTCTCTGCCCAATTCTCGGGAGCTTTCTGCCCCAATCAATATGGATTTTGGTGGAAAACTCGAGCGACCTGGGGAGCAATCACGGCCGGCTGTGGGCCCGGAAACGGTGGGTGCCTCTCGGCAGGCTCCTCGAGAAGATGCCCGGAAATCGCCGAGCATGCTCTGTCAGAGCCAGCAGGGCCTTCCACCCAATTCTCCCGAGCGTTCTGCCCAGATCGATAAACGATCTGCCCAGATCGATTTCAGAAGAAAACTCGTGAGAACTGGGGTGAAATCATGGCCGGCTCGGGTCCCAAAAACGGTGGGATGCCTCTTGGCCTGCTCCTCCAGCAAACGCCCGGCAAACGCCGACCCTGCTCTGTCCAAATTGGCGTGTATTTCCGCCCAATTTTCAAGAGCTTTCTGCCCAAATGGATATCGATTTGGGCAGAAAACTCTTGAAAATTGGGGGACAAATCCCAGACAACTCCATCCCGGCTCCAGGGCGCACAAAATGGCGGCTCGGCCAGGTCCAAGATGGCGCGGGGCCTCGGGTCTCCCGTCTCAAAAGACACACACCAGAAGCCGAGGGAGAGCGGACAAAGAGGCGGGGCTCTCTGCCCAATTCTCGGGAGCTTTCTGCCCCAATCGATATGGATTTCAGGAGAAAACTCGAGCAACATGGGGAGCAATCACGGCCGGCTGCGGGCCTGGAAACGGCGGGGTGCCTCTCGGCATGCTCCTCGAGAAGACGCCCTGATAACGCCGAGCATGCTCTGTCAGAAATGGCGGGGCCTTCCACCCAATTCTTCGGAGTGTTCTGCCCAGATCGATATCGATTTTGGAAGAAAACTCATGAGAACTGGGGCGAAATCACGGCCGGTGCGGGGCCCGAAAATGGCGCGATGCCTCTTGGCCCGCTCCTCCAGAAAACGCCTGGCAAACACCGAGCCTGCTCTGTCCAAATCGGCGGGTATTTCCACCCAATTCTCACGAACTTTCTGCCCAAGTCGATATCGATTTGGGCAGAAAGCTCGTGAGAATTGGGTGACAAATCACGGACAACTCCATCCCAGCTCCAGGGCGCACATAATGGCGGATAGGCCTGGTCCAAAATGGGGCGGGGCCTGGGGCCTCCCATCTCCAAAAACACACCAAAAGCCGAGGGAGAGCAGTCCAAAGAAGCTGGTCTTTCTGCGCGATCATTGGGAGCTTTCTGCCCCAAGCGATATAGATTGCACGAGAAAATGGGTGCGAACTGGGGAGAAATCACAGCCGGCTGTGGGCTTGAACTCAGCGTGGTGACTCTCAGCCCGCTCCTCGTGAAGATGCCCGGAATACACCGGGCGTGCTTGGGCTAAGTGGGCGGGGCCTTCCACCCGATTCTCCCACACCTTCTGCCCATGTTGGCCTCAATTTCGGAAGAAAACTCAGGAGAACTGGGGAGAAATCCCGCCCAGCATGTGGCCCGAAAACGGTGCAATGCCTCTTGGCCCGCTCCTCCAGAAAACCCCCGGCAAATGCCAATCCTGCACTGCCAAAATTGGCGGGTATTTCCACCCAATTTTCACTAGCTTTCTGCCCAAATCGAAATCAATTTGGGCAGAAAGCTAGTGAAAATTGGGTGACAAGTCCCGGACAACTCCATCCTGGCTCCAGGGCACACAAAATGGCGGCTAGGCTGGGTCCAACATGGCGTGGGGCCTGGGGCCTCCCGTCTCCCAAAAACACACCCCAAAAGCCGAGGGAGAGCGGTCCAAAGAGGCTGGTCTTTCTGCGTGATTCTCGGGAGCTTTCTGCCCCACAAGATACCAATTGCGGGAGAAAAAGGGTGCAAACTGGGGAGAAATAATGGCCTGTTGTGGGCCCAAACACAGCATGGTGCCCCTCAGCACGCTCCTTGAGAAGACGCCCGGAAAAAGCCAGGTGTGCTCGGGCCAAGTCGTCGAGGCCTTCCGCCCCATTCACCCGAGCCTTCTGCCCACGTCAATCTTGATTTCGGAAGAAAACTCGGGAGAACTGTGGAGAAATCCCGGCTGGTGCAGGGCCCGAAAACGGAGCAACGCCTGTCGGCCTGCTCCTCCATAAAACGCCCAGCAAATGCCGAGCCTGCTCTGTCCAAATTGGCGGGTATTTCCGCCCAATTCTCATGAGCTTTCTGCCCAAATTGATATCGATTTGGGCAGAAAGGTCGTGAGAATTGGGCAACAAATCCCAGACAACTCCATCCTAGCTCCAGGGTGCACAAAATGGCGGCTCTGCTGGGTCCAAAATGGCAGAGTGCCTGGGGCCTCCCGTCTCCAAAAAACACACCCCAAAAGCTGAGGGAGAGCGGTCCAAAGAGGCTGGTCTTTTTGTGCAATTCTCGGGAGCTTTCTGCCTCAAGTGATATCGATTGTGGGAGAAAACGTGTGCAAACTGGGGAGAAATCATGGCTAGCTTGGGGCCCGAAAACACTGTGGTGCCTCTCAGCATGCTCCTTGAGAAGATGCCAGGAAAACGCCAAGCGTGCTCGGTCCAAGTCGGCGGGGCCTTCCACCCCATTTTCCTGAGCCTTCTGTCCAAGTTGGTATCGATTTTGGAAGAAAACTCGTGCATACTGGGAGAAATCTCAACATGCTGTGGGCTCAAGGTATGGCGTGGTTCCTCTCGGCACCCTCCTCAAGAAAAAGCATGGAAAACCCCAAGCCTGCTCTGTCAAAATTGCCATGTATTTCCACCCAAATCTCTCAATCTTTCTGCCCACATGGATATCAATTTGGGCAGAAAGCTGGTGAGAATTGGGGAGAATCACAGCTGGCTCTGGGGCAAAATTGGTGTGGTGCCTCTCGTCCCATTCCTCAAGAAAAGGCACAGAATACCATGAGTGTACACTATCCTATTCGCGGGGTGTTTATGCCCAATTCTCATAAGCTTTTTCCTCACATCAATATCAATTTGGGCAGAACACTGGTGAGAATTGGGAGATATATCATTGCCAGCTGTGGGGCTGAAAATGGCGTGGTGTCTATCAGCCTGCTCCTTGAGAAAACGCACAGAAAATGCCAAGTGTGCCCTGTCCCCATCGATATCAATTTGGGTAGAAAACTCGTGAGAATTGGGCGAGAAATCACAGAGAACTCTATTTCATGAGATCTCGTGAGAAGTCATTCCAAGCACGGAGAGTTCTTGGACCACTCTAGACTATTTAGCACCAAATTCTCACAAGCTTTCTACAGGATTCATTACCAATTTGGGAACTAAACTCTTGAGAATTCTGTGGGAAAACTCAGTGAATTTGATTCTCTCTTGTGGGCCACAAGTAATGTCATGGGCTCGCCCAAAAATCCCACGAGATATAGGCCCTATCTCACAAGAACTCATTCCAAACACTAAGAGTTCTTGGACAACTATAGGCAGATACCTCCAAATTCTCACAAGCTTTCTACATGACTCGTAACCAATTTGGGAACCAAGCTTTTGAGATTTTGGTGGGAAACCTCAGCGAATTTGCTTCTCTCATCGTGGACCACAAGTCATGTGAGGGCTCCGTCCAAAATCCCATGAGATCTCAGCCAGATCTCACGAGAACTCATTCCAAACACCAAGAGTTCTCAGACAAGTATAGGCAGCTTACCACTCAAATCTCACTAGTTTCTTTTTTTTTTTTTTTTTTTTTTTTTTTTTTTAAAGATTTTATTTATTTATTTCACAGCGGGAGAGAGATCACAAGGAGGCAGAGAGGCAGGCAGAGAGAGAGAGGGGGAAGCAGGCTCCCTGCGGAGCAGAGAGCCCGACGCGGGCCTCGATCCCAGGACCCTGAGATCATGACCTGGGCCGAAAGCAGAGGCTTTAACCCACTGAGCCACCCAGGCGCCCTCAAATCTCACTAGTTTCTACATGAATCATTACTGTTTTGGGGGGAAACTTTTGAGAACTGGGTGGGGAACCACAGTGAATTGACTTCTCACAACATGGGCCACAATAAGGGTGTGGAATAGACCAAAATCCTGCAAGATCTCGGCCTGATCTCACGAGAACACTTTCTAAACCCAGAGAGTGCAAAATAAACATTTGGCAGATTTCTGCAGAATTCTCACAAGATTTCTTACCAAATTGGTAATGACTTGGGGAGAAAGCTCCTGATTATTTGGCAGGAATCCCAGAAAATTGGCTTCTGTCATTCTGAACCTCCAGAAAATGGTGCAAATTGGGCCTAAAATCCCACAAGATCTCAGCCAGATGTTGAAAGAACTCATTCCATACCCTGAGAATGCTCAAAAAACACTTGGCAGATTTCTGCAGAATTCTCACTAGTTTTCTTCCCAAATTGATAATGATTTGGGGAGAAACCTAGTGAGTATTGGGTGAGAATCCCAGAAAATTGACTTCTGCCATTCGGGATCTCCAGTAAAAGGTGAAATTTCGGCCCAAAATCTCATGAGATGTCGGACAGATCTCCTGAGAACTCATTCCAAACACCGAGAGTTCTCAGAAAACTAAAGGCAGATTACCGCTCAATTCTCACAAGGTTTCTAAATGAATCGTTACCAATTTGGTAAGAAAGCTTTTGAAAATTGGGTCTGAAACACAGGCGAATTGGCTTTTCTCATCGTGATCCACAAGTAATGGCACAGGCTCAAACCAAAATCCCGCGAGATCTCGGCCCGACTTCAAGAGAATTCATTCCATACCCTGAGTGTGCTCAAAAAACTCTTGGCAAATTTCTGCAGAATTCTTACCAGTTTTCTTCCCAAATCAAGAATGATTTGTGGAGAAAGGTAGTATTGAGCGGGAGTCCCAGAAAATTGGCTTCCCTCACTCAGGAACTCTAGAAAATGGCTCCTGTTGGGACCAAAATCCCACAAGATCTTGGCACGATCTCACGAGAACTCATTCCATACCTCAAGCCTGCTCAAAAAAGCTCTTGGCAGATTTCTGCAGAATTCTCATGAGTTTTCTCCCTAAATCGGTAATCATTTGGGAAGAGTGCTCAAGAGTATTGAGCAGGAATCCCAGAAAATTTGTTTCTGTCATTCGAGACATCCAGAAAATGGCAGAGTAGCAGACAAAAATCCCACAAGATCTCAGTCAGATCTCGTGAGAACTCATTCTAAATACCGAGAGTTCAAGGACAACTGTAGGCAATTTACCCACAACTTGTCACAAGCTTTCTACATGAATCATTACTAATTTGGGTAGAAAGCTTTTGAGAATTGGGTTGGAAACCCCAGAAAATTGGCATCTCTCAACTTGGGTCACAAGGAATGGAGCAGGCTCAGCCCGAAATCCCACGAGATCTTGGCCCGATCTCACAAGAACTCATTCCAAACCCCGAGAGTGCTCAATAACCTGTTGGCAGATTTCTGCAAAATTATCACAAGTTTTCTTCCCAAATCGATAATGATTTGTGTAGAAAACTCATGAATAGTGGACGGGAATCCCAGAAAATTATCGTCTGTCTACCATGACCTTCAGAAAATGGCAGGTGCTCGGACCGAAAGCCCACGAGATCTCCACCAGATATCACAAGAACTCATTCCAAACACTGAGAGTTCTTGGACAACTGTAGGCAGATTGCTACCAAATTCTCACAAGCTTTCAACATGAATCATAACTTATTTGGGAGCTAAGTTTTTGAGAATTGTGTGGGAAACCTCAGCGAATTTGCTTCTCTCATCATGGGCCACAAGTAATGGCGGGGGCTGGGACACAAATCCCACGAGATCTCGGCATGATCTCACAAGAACTTATTGCAAACACCGAGAGTTCTCAGACAACTATAGGCAGGTTATCACTCAATTCTCATAAGATTTCTAAATGAGTCGTTACTGATTTGGGAATAAATCTTTTGAGAACTGGTAGGGAAACCACTGTGAATTGGCTTCTCTCAATGTGGGCCACAAGTAAGGGCTTGGGATCAGCCTGAAATCCCACGAGGTCTTGTCCTGATCTCGTGAAAACTCGTTCCAAACCACCAGAGTGCTTCATAAACTGGGCCAATTACTGCAAAATTATTACGAATTTGCTTTCCAAATCGATAATGATTTGGGGAGAAATCTCATGAGTATTGGGCGGGAATCCCAGAAAATTGTCTTCTGTCAACTGGGACCTCCAGAAAATGATGGGTGTCATATAGAAATCCAGCGAGATCTCGGCCAGATCTCACGACAATTCATTCCAAATGCCCAGAGTTCTCCGGCAACGCTAGGCAGACTACCACTCAATTCCCACAAGATTTCTAAAGGAATCCTTACAGATTTGGGAACTAAACTTTTAAGAATTGGGTGGAAAACCATGGCGAACTGGCTTCTCTCAACTTAGGCCACAAGAAATGGCATGGGATCTGCAAGCAATCACGGGAGGTCTCGGCCTGATCTCGCGAGAACACATTCCAAACCTGGAGCATGCTCAATAAACAGTTGGCAGATTTCTGCAGAATTCTTATGAGTGTTCTTCCCAAATCGGTAATGATTTGGGGAGAAAGCTCATGAATATTAGGCGGGAATCCCAGAAAATTGGCTTCTGTCACTCATGACCTTCAGATAATGGTGCAAAATGGACCCGAAGATATGCAAGATCTCAACCAGATCTAGTGAGAATTCATTCCATATCCCAAGCATACCCAAAATGTCTCGGCAGATTTCTGCAGAATTCTCACGAGTTTTCTTCCCAAATCGGTAATGATTTTGGGAGAAATCTCATGAGTATTGGGCGGGAATCCCAGAAGATTTTCTTCTGTCTACTGGGACCTCCAGAAAATGGCGGGGCCTTAGACTGAAACCCTGCAAGACCTCAGACAGATCTAACGAGAACTCAATCCAGCATGAGAGTTCTCAGACAATTGTAGGTACACTACCGCTCAATTCTCACAAGATTCTAAATGAATCATTATCAATTTGGGAACTAAAGTTTTAAGAATTGGGTGGGAAACCACGGTGAATTGGCTTCTCTCAACGTGGGTCACAAGTAATGACGTGGGATAGGGCTGAAATCCACGAGATCTTGGCCAGATCTTGCAAGAACTCATTCCATACCTGAGGAATCCTCATTAGATTTTGGCAAATTCCTGCAGAATTCTCACGAGTTTTCTTCCCAGATTGATAATGATTTGTAGAAAGCTCATGAATATAGGACGGGAATCCCAGAAAATTGGCTTCTGTCAACTGGGACCTGCAGAAAATGGCGAGTGCTCAGATGGATATACCGCAAGATCACGGCCAGATCTCGCAAGAACTCATTCCAAACACTGAGAATTCTCGGACAACTGTGAGTAGATTGCAGTCAAATTATCACAAGGTTTCTACATGAATTGTCACTGTTTGGGAAGAAAGCTTTGGGGAATTAGGTGGGAAACCACAGCGTATTGGCTTCTCTCAACTTGGGCCACAAGTATAGGTGTGGGCTTGGCCGAAATCCCTGAGATCTTGGTTCAATTTTGCAAGAATTTGTTCCAAGCCCTGAGAATGCTCAATAACCAGTTGGCAGATTTCTGCAAAATTATCATGCATTTTCTTCCCAGATCGATAATGATTTGTGTAGATAGCTCCTTAAAAATTGATGGGAATCCCAAATAAATGGCTTCTGTCAACCGGGACCTCCAGGAAATGGTGAGGTCTTGGACTGAAATCACGCTATTTCTAGGCCAGATCTCATGAGAACTCATCCCAAACACCGAGAGTTCTCGGATCACTGTAGCCTGTTTACTGCCAAATTATCACAAGAATTCTACACGAATCACTACTTATTTGGGTAGAAAGCTTTTGATAATTGGGTTGGTGACCCCAGCTAATTGGCTTCTCTCAACTTGGGCCACATGTAATGGCACAGGCTTGGCACAAATCCCGCAAGATCTTGGCCTGATCTCACGAGAACTCGTTCCAAGCCCTGAGAGTGTTCAACAACCTGTTGGAAGATTTCAGCAAAATTATCACACATTTTCTTCCCAGATAGATAATGATTTATGTAGATAGCTCATGAAAATTTGATGGGAATCCTGGAAAATTGGCTTCTCTCAACTGGGACCTCCAGAAAATGGCGGGTGCTCCGCCCGAAATATGGTGAGATCTAGGCCAGATCGTGCGAGAACTCATTCCACACACCAAGAGCACTCTTACAACTGTGGGCAGATTACAGCTCAATTATTGCAAGCTATTTATTTTTTATTATTAGTTGCCCCAGGGGTAGAGGTCTGTGAATCATCAGGCTCACACCTTTCCAAGCATTCACCAAAGCACAAACCCTCCCCAATGTCCATAACCCATCCACCCTATCCCTACCCTCCAAACCCCAGTAACCCTCAGTTTGTTTTGTGAGATTAGGAGACCCTTATGGTTTGTCTCCTTCCCCATCCCGTCTTTTATTTATCTTTATTATTTTTCTTATTATTATTATTTGGCCCAGGGGTACAGGTCTGTGAATCATCAGGCTTACAACTTTCTTTTTTTTTTAATTATTATTATTTGCCCCAGGGGTACAGGTCTGTGAATCATCAGGCTTACACCTTTCTCAGAATTCACCAAAGCACAAACCCTCCCCAATGTCCATAACCCATCCACGCTATCCCTACCCTCCCACCCCCAGTAACCCTCAGGTTGTTTTGTGAGATAAGAAGTCTCTTATGGTTTGTCTCCTTCCCCATCCCATCTTGTTTCATTTTTTCCATCCCTACCCCCCATGACCTCCAATCCTGCCCCTCAAGTTCCTCATATCAGAGAGATCATATGATAATTGTCTTTCTCTGATTGACTTGTATTTCGCTCAGCAGAATACCATCTAGTTCCATCCATGTCATTGCAAATGGCAAGATTTCATTTCTTTTGATGGCTGCATAGTATTCCATTGTATGTATATACCACTTCTTTATCCATTCATCTGTTGATGGACATCTTGGTACTTTCCATAGTTTGGCTATTGTAGACATTTCTGCTATAAACATTTGGGTGCATGTGCCCCTGAGGATCATTACCTTTGTATCTTTAGGGTAAATACCCAGTAGTGTGATGGCTGGGTCATAGGGTAGCTCGATTTCCAACTTTTTGAGGAACCTCCATACTGTTTTACAGAGTGGCTGCACCAGCTTGCATTCCCACCAACAGTGCAGGAGGGTTCCCCTTTCTTCGCATCCGCGTTAACATCTGTCGTTTCCTGACTTGTTGATTTTAGCCATTCTGACAGGTGTGAGGTGGTATCTCACTGGGGTTTGGATTTGTATTTCCCTGATGCCGAGTGATGTTGAGCACTTTCTCATGTGTCTGTTGGCCACTTGGATGTCTTCTTTGGAGAAATGTCTATTCATGTCTTCTGCCCATTTCCTGACTGGGTTATTTGTTTTATGGGTG
>LNAC01000741.1:39416-58810 GCA_002007465.1 Ailurus styani
TATATACTTTCTTCTTAGGACTGCTTTTGCTGTGTCCCAAAGATTTTGAACAGTTGTGTTTTCATTTTCATTTGTTTCCAGGAATTTTTTTAATTCTTCCTTAATATCCTGGTTGACCCATTCATTCTTGAGTAGGGTGTTCTTCAGCCTCCATGTATTTGAGGTCTTTCCAACTTTCCTTTTGTGGTTGAGTTCTAGTTTCAGAGCATTATGGTCTGAAAATATGCAGGGAATGATCCCAATCTTTTGGTACCTGTTGAGACCTGATTTGTGACCCAGAATATGGTCTATTCTGGAGAATGTTCCATGTGCACTGGAGAAGAATGTGTATTCTGTTGTTTTGGGATGGAATGTTCTGAATATATCTGTGATGTCCAACTGGTCCAGGGTGTCATTTAAAGCCTTTATTTCCTTGTTGATCTTTTGCTTTGATGATCTGTCCATTTCAGTAAGGGGGGTGTTCAAGTCCCCTACTAATATTGTATTCTTGTCAATGTGTTTCTTTGATTTTGTTATTAATTGGTTTATATAATTGGCTGCTCCCATGTTAGGGGCATAGATATTTATGATTGTTAGATCTTCTTGTTGGACAGATCCTTTTAGTATGATATAGTGTCCTTCTTCATCTCTTATGATATTCTTTGCCTTAAAGTCTAGTTTATCTGATATAAGGATTGCCACTCCAGCTTTCTTTTGCTGTCCATTGGCATGGTAAATTGTTTTCCATCCCCTCACTTTAAATCTGGAGGTGTCTTTGCGTGTAAGATGAGTTTCTTGTAGACAGCATATCGATGGGTTTTTTTTTTTTATCCATTCTGATACCCTGTGTCTTTTAGTTGGGGCATTTAGTCCATTTACATTCAGAGTAACTCTTGAGAGATATGAATTTAGAGCAATTGTATTGCCTGTAAGGTGACTCTTACTGTATATTGTGTCTCTTCCTTTCTGGTCTATGTTTCTTTTAGGCTCTCTTTGCTTTCAATATTTCCTGTAGGGCTGGCTTGGTGTTTGCAAATTCCTTTAGTTTTTGTTTGTCATGGAAGATTTTTATCTCTCCTTTTATTTTCAATGACAGCCTAGCTGGTATAGTATTCTTGGCTGCATATTTTTCTTGTTTAGTGCTCTGAATATATCATACCAGTTCTTTCTGGCTGCCAGGTCTCTGTGCATAGGTCTGCTGTCAGGAAAATATTTCTACCATTGTATGTTATAGACCTCTTGTCCTGAGCTGCTTTCAGGATTTTCTCTTTGTCACTAAGACTTGTAAGTTTTACTATTAGATGACGGGGTGTGGACCTACTTTTATTGATTTCGAGGGGGGGCTCTCTGTGCCTTCTGGATTTTGATGTTTGTTCCCTTCGCCAAATTAGGGAAATTCTGTACTATAATTTGCTCCAATCTACCTTCTGCACGTCTCTCTCTCTCTCTCTCTCTCTCTCTCTCTCTCTCTCTCTCTTCTGGGATCCCAATTATTCTAATTTTGTTTCATCTTATGGTATCACTTATCTCTCAAATTCTCCCCTCATGGTCCAGTAGTTCTTTGTCTCTCTTTTCCTCCGCTTCTTTCTTCTCTGATATTTTGTCTTCTAAATCACTAATTCTGTCTTCTGCCTCTTTTATCCTAGGAGTAAGCACCTCCATTTTTAAATGCACCTCATTAATAGCTTTTTTGATTTCAGCTTGGTTAGATTTTAGTTCTTTTATTTCTCCAGAAAGAGTTTTTATTTCTCTAAAGAGGGCTTCTCTACTATCTTCCTCGGTTTTTTCAGGCCCAGCCAGCACCTTAAGAATCGTCATTCTGAACTCTAGTTCTCTCATACTACTAATGTCCTCATTGATTAAGTCCCTGGTCGTCATTACTGCCTCTTGTTCTTTTGTGTGTGTGTTGATTTTTTCCGCCTTGTCATTTTATGCAGATAACAATAGATGGATGAGAGAACAAAATACTAAATGGTAGCAATGACCCCAGAGAATTATACACTAACCTACTCAGAAGAGACCTGGAACTTCTGGAAAGTGGCCGCTTTTCTGTTCCTAGAATCCCTGCTCTTCTTCTCTTCCATCTCCTGTAGAATTTGTAGGTGTTCAGAATAGTTTGATAGCTATCTGGGTGAATTTCTGGGACCTGATGTTAATCGGTCTCCTACTCCTCCACCATCTTGCAGCTCAGCAACTATTTCTTTAAACTTTCTGTACTCCTCTCCTCTCTTCTTCTGGGACTCCAATAATTCACAAATTTTATTTTTTATTTATTTATTTATTTATTGCTGGTATCCCATAGATCACATAGACTTTCTTCACTTTCATTTTTTTTCTTGTTCTCTAAGTAATTTCAAAATTCCTGTCTTCAACACACAAATTCTCTTTTCTGCTTGATCTATTTTGCTGTTCATATTCTTTTGTATTTTTCATTTGTTGTATACTTCAGCTCCAGAATCTGTTTGTTTTTTAAATTTCTCTTTATCTTCTCATTTTGTTCATTTATCATTTTCCTGATTTCACCGAATCGTCTGTGTTTTCTTTTTTTAAGATTTTATTTATTTATTTATTTATTTATTTGAGAGAGTGAGCAAGCAAGACAGCATCAGCTGGGGGACAGGAAGGGACAGAGGGAGGGGCAGAGGGAGGGACAGAAGCAGACTCCCCACTGAGCAGGGAGCTGGATTGAGCAGGGGGCTCAATCTTGGGACTCCATCTTGGGACTCTGGGATCCTGACCTGAGCAAAGACAGATCCTTAAGCAACTGAACCAACCAGGCTCCCACTTTGTGCATTTTCTTGTAACTCAGTGAGCTTCCTCAGAATATCTATTTTGAATTCTTTATCAGATAAAACACAAATCTCCTTATCTCTGGAATCATTTGCTGGAAGACTATTGTAACCCTTTGGTGGCATCATGTTTCATTGCTTTTCACATTCCTTGGTGTTTTGTGTTGCTGTCTTCACATTTGAAGTAGGAGTGACCTCCTCCAGTCTTTAATAAGCTGCCTTTGGGGGGAAATATCTTCCATCAGCCCTGCTGGGGATTCTGAAATTTTCTCAAACCTTCCACGGGTGTTTCTGCTCCTCACTCCTTGCGCCCTTTGTGGCAGAATTCAGAAACTCATATGCCTTGTCTCAATCTTATGCCCCAGGCCAAGTCCTGACAGCCTCCCTTTTGCTTTCCCAAAGGTGGTGCTAAAGCCCAAGTTTCTGGTCTCTCTCTGGTCCACAGATTCAGGTTGACTTTCTGTGCATGCTCACTGGACATCTGCCAACACGTGCCCTCACTGCTGCCATCAGGAGCGGAGACAGGGAGCCGGGCATGTGGGGAGGCATGCATGGCACTGGGGTACCTGTGAGACTGTTGGGGGGACCTACAGGCAAGGTAGCCCTGGTGGCTCATGAGCTGACTTCTTGACGGAGTCCACAATGCAGTTAGTGGGATCCACATTCCTTTAGTGCCCTCCAAGTGTCCTATCTGCCACTTTCCCAGTCTCTTTCTGCCACCGCCCCCCCTCCCCCTGTCTTGTAGTTCATGCTTCAGTGCTCTGAATGGAATGAGAGAGAAGTGGGCCTCTGTAGCGGCATCCCACCCAGCTGGAGAAGCTGAGTGCTTACTCACTGTGCTCTCACCTTCCACCTCAGGAGAAACTGCAGTGGCCGAAAGATCTCGGCCCTAAGCTGTACCACCTCAGGGGAGGGATGATTGCCACACAGCGGACTGTCACAAACTTGGTGGCTAAATACAGCACAAATTTATTATCTCACAGTAAAGTCAGTCAGGAATCCAGGCATAGCATGACTAGACACTCTGCTCAGGTTCCTATGAGGCTGAAATCAAGATAGGTTAGCTGGGGTATCCATTCTCATCTGAGGCTCAGGGACCTGTTCTAAGGTCACTGGTTGTTGGCAAAATGTATCCCCTTAAAAATATAGAGCTGAGGTCTTAATTTTCTTGCTAACTATTGGCCAAGACTGCTCCCAGATCCTAGAGAACACCTGTAGTTACTTGAATGGGGCCCCTTAGGCAGTTCACAACATGAATGTTGGCCTTCTCCCAGGCCAACCAGAGTCAATCTCTAACTTCTGCAACCAGCTTGAGAAAACCCTGCTTTTTTTTTTTAATTTAAATAAACATTTTTTTTATTTGCCCCAGGGGTACAGGTCTGTGAATCATCAGGTTTACACCTTTCAGAGCATTCACCATAGCACACACCCTCCCCAGTGTCCATGACCCATCCACCCTATCCCTACCCTCCCACCCCCCTGTAACCCTCAGTTTGTTTTGTGAGATTAGGAGTCTCTTATGGTTTGTCTCCTTCCCCATCCCATCTTGTTTCATTATTTTTCCCTCCCTACCCCCCACAACCTCCCACCCTGCCCCTCAAATTCCTCATATCAGAGAGATCATAGGATAATTGTCTTTCTCTGATTGACTTATTTTGCTCAGCATAATACCCTCTAGTTCCATCCACGTCATTGCAAACGGCAAGAGAGAAAACCCTCCTCTTAAAGGGCCTGAGTGGGTCAGGCCCACCCACAACAGCATAACATAATCGCAGGAGTGATATCCCATCATATTTACTGGTCCTTCCTATAATCAAGGAAATTATCTAGGGCATATACACCAAAGTGTGGGAATTCTGGAAGCCATCTCATGATCCTGTCTCCCAAAGAAGAGCTATTAGAAAAGATGCTCCTTCTTTCTTCCTCTGTGAGGATTAGATATGCCTGGTATCTTTCTTATCAGATGGAGGAGCTTGCATGGGAATGAAGCCAACCCAGAGGAGAACAAAACAAGAGATGTGTAAAAACGGAACTACTGCATCCATTAACAACCTGGATCATGCCATACCTACAGGCCTGCCCACAGGCTTTTCCATTTCATAAGCCAATAATTTTTTCTTAAGCTATAGGACTTTGATTCTGCACCTTGCCACTGAAATGGCCTTGACTATCACAGATGCTGAAAATGCATGGCCCCTGAAGATGTGCTTGCAAATTCGCCATTTGGCCTGGGTCCATTTTGTAAGAGTTTTACCTAATGGGCCCTTTCCCACCCCCCAAATTATTCGTCCTGAAGAAAATTAAGTCACCAGTTTTGTTTCTTCAGTGAGGCATGAGGGAGGAAAAGCATGCTGCATGTCCAAACACACAAGAAAGAAATGATGAGAAGACCACACAAGGATATAAAAGATCTTCAAAGGTGGCAAATGATGGCAGAAACAAGCTGGAATAAAGGTCAAACTGAAGAGATACAGTCACAGGAGGAGAAGAAATCGAACTGACTGCATATTGCTGTTGATAGTCAAAGAATTTCCACTGCAAACAGAACTTTTTCTGCTTTAATGGGAATGCCTACATTCATGGGTCACTTTCACATATATGTCATAATTAATCTTCATGATGACTCAGTAAGGTAGTCAATAATGGTATACAGTTTCCACTTTATAGGTAAGGAAACTGAGACCAGAAAAATGAAGTCATTTGCTCAAGGTCACAAAGCCAGTAAGTGGCCGAATCAGGACTATAACTCAGGTTTTCTGGGTGCTGGTCCCCAGAGGTGGGAGGACATGAGCTGTGGAATCGCCAGCCCCGGTTCAAATCCCAGCCCATCCACTGACCAGCTGGCTAGCCAACAGTGGGTGATTGGAGAAAAATGAATATATGTTATGTGCCCAGAATAGAAAGTATTGGGAAGAATTGGTTCCCTTTTACATCATTCAGGGGGGGGTGACCATCCCCATCATTGCCTAGGGAAAGGACTCCTGGGGGTTGTTAAATATTTGGGGGTAGATGCTGTGTGCAAAATCCTTCTGGGAATTACAAGAGCCCAGAGGGAGCAAGAAGGAGAGTTGCTAATGGTGGGGGTGGTGGGGACAAGCCCTCTGGAAGGAGGGAGGCCCCCCGCCCCAGAGCAGGGCCCTGTGTCCTTCCTCATTTTGATCTTCAAAGTTCTTGAGCACCAGGTGGAAACTCAATACCTCTGCTCACGTGCATTACACACACATGGTTCCAGTTCCTGGGTTGGCGGAGGTGATGAGTTTAGCCCCAGAATACCTATCAAGTCCATTCCTGGACATTTGAGCAAACACAGAATCATCATCTGCAATGGGCAAGCTTCAAACCATGAGACACCATGGCATCTGAGACCCCAGTTCATGATTATGGGATAGCAGTGGATAGTCAAGTCCCTCACCTCTCCCGTGGCTTATCCCCTCCTCTGACTCTACCAAATGGTCTTCCCCTCAGTGTGGGGCCACTGAGCGCTGCCTCTATGGGGAGGCACAAACCGAGGAGCTGGCCCCAGCTCTGTCCTTAACTTGCTGTGTGGCCTTGACCAAATCACTTTACCTCTCTAGAGCTTGGTGTCCTTAGCTGTAAGATGAAGGGGCTGACCTTCCAGGTGGATATTTTTATAACTTGAGACTGAAAAACATCGTGAGACATAAACAGCAATATTGTGGATTCCTCCATCAGAAAAGCAGCTCTTGAGGGCTGCCTACTCTCATGAGACCGAGTACAGTACCTTGTACATACTTGAAGTTGAGTAAGTACTTGTTAGATAAGAGATGATTGTCTTTATATTTATAATTGAAGCATAAAAACAATTAAGCACTTTCTTCTTGTTGTCTTTAAAAAAAAAGATGGAAGGGTAAACCAGATGGCCCCTACATGCTGTCTTCTAGCTTAAAATTATACTTACAGATAATTGTTCCTCCCTCTCCCATGTCCCTCCCCTTTTAGCCCTGCTGTGATCTGCCCCCTGTACCATTTTGACTAAAGGAGCAGCTGGTGACTGCCTTGTGTTCAGGCTTCCATAGGAGGGTGTTAAAAGAAACCACAGGCCCAAAATAGAGTGATTTGTGCTAAACACACATCACCAGACCAAGGCTTAATACCTAACCTAATTACAGTTTCAACCTTCTCCAGGAATGTAGTCTTAACTGGTCAGTCTGGAATTTTCTGATGAGTACCAGTGAGGTAATCTGCCACAGAGCCCCTTTTCTTCTCCCAAAGAAAGATGATGTAATCCAGTCTTCCCCTGTCTCTGCCCCCTTGAGCCTGTAAAAGCTTCCCATTTTGTATAGCTGCTGGGAGCCCCCCTCTACTTGCTGGATGAGATGCTGCCTGATTCATGAATCAGTCAACAAAGCCAATTAGATCTTCACAATTCACCATTGGTTTGCAATGCTCTACCCCATCTTATGGCACTGGAGTGGCTCTGACTTCATGCAGACTGCATTTTGATCATCTGCAAGGGAGAAGGACCCCATGAGCTTGAATGGGATGGAGGCAGCTGGTCGCTTGGAAATCCCTTCTCAGCCCAGCCTGGCCCTGGCCAGACTCCCCACCCCCACCCCATCCAGCCCGTGTCCTGCTGGAGGAGTGAGTCTGAAGGGGGCCCACTTCTGGGGACTGCTGGTCAGGGACAGGGGGTCCCCACACGAGACCTTTACAGCCCATAGGACAGTCACCAGCTTCGGAGAAAGGTAAGGCAGTTAAAATAGACACACAATGGCCCAGAACTCCAGCAGGGCAGCAGGTCTGGCCCTGGCATGAGCAGAAGTTTCCGACTCTGGGAGGCCTTTCCTGGACGCCACAGGGACCTCTAACCACGGACACGTCAAACCGAGGTCCCCAGGTTCTCTGGCTCCGAGCCCGCTGGGTCTGACCTCTCACCAGGTTTCACCACAGGACCCCAGAGCTTCCCATTTCTCCTAGGTTTGGACGTGGCACACACCCCGCACAACATGAGGCAGGGTCTCCCCCAAAGCTCAGTGGAGACCAGTGACTGATACAAGACAGGTGTGACCTTCTTGCAGTGTTATTACCAAGAAAATGGCCGACCCGCTCATCTATGTAATGGGTGGCCTCAGGCTATCCCACAGGGAGATAGAACTGATAGAGGGGATGAACTGATAGACCTGATGAGGGAGGTGAACTGATAGACCAATGATCACCACCAGGCCTAGGTATCACCCTAACTTACAAAGGGGACCTCTAGCAGAGCCCTCGCCTAAGGCCCCTCAGCTAAGTGCTCGAGTGGGATTCCAGCGCAGGTAGACCTTTGGCTTCAGAGTTCACAGCCTTCCCTGTGCTTCACACTGCCTGCCCCAAGACATGCCAGACCGGTACCTGTGAGATCTGGACTTAACGTACAGGTGACCTTTGCCATTTCTTCCTTTTCTTTTCTTTTCTTTCTTTCTTTTTTTTTTTTTTAAGATTTATGTATTTATTTGAGAGAGAGACAGAGAGAGCACACAGGGTGGGGTAGGGGTAATGGGAGAGGGAGAGTCTCAAGGAGATTCTGTGCTGAACAGAGCCCAACACGGCTCGATGGCATGACTCTGAGATCACAGCCTGAGCTGAAACCAAGAGTCTGACACTTAACCAATGGTACCACCCAGGCACCCCTGAACTGTGACATTTCTATACCACACCACTTTAATACAAGTGGCAAGACAGTTCTTCAAAGGACCCCTATGAACCAGTGGCTGAGAGGTCCCTGGATTCTTAGAGCTAAAGGAGCCAGGCTGACATGGGACAGTGTGAACACCCCCAAGCTAACCATCTGGGGACTCCAATTCCTGCCCTGAAGGAAGGAAAATAATGTGTGTCCCATCTACCTCTGGGCTTGTTCCAAGGATGAGATAAAACACTGTGTATGAACTTATTTTGTAACATTAAGTCCTATGACAATCATAACTTCTGTTTTTGAGAAAAATCAACCTATTGGTTTCCAACTGATATTTGAAGCAAAGGAAAGAAAAGCAACTAGTATTTTGAGTTTTTAAATGTCCAATGTTACCAGTAACCTAAGAGTTGTCAATTAAAATAAAACAATTCTATTTTTACCTGTTAAATTCAGTGCCCCAGGCTTGCACTATGGTTGGCTATGTGCAGGACTCATTAACATAAACTCTTAGGAGCAATCTAGAACAAGTACTGATAGCTTTTGGCTCAGTAATTCCACTGCTGGCCATCAAAGGAAATAAATAGAGATATGGAATATACTTTATGAATAAAGAGCTTTCTATTAGAGCAGGGAGGAATTGAAAATCACTTACATGTACGAAAACTGGAGAAAGTGAAAACAGCACTTAGCTTTTGTCTGTCCAGTGTCCCTTTAGCCTAACTTTTCCTTTTCTTTCAGACACCCTGCTTCAAAATTCTCCCAGCCCATTTGGTTCCAACGCACGCTGAGCTGAACCCGCACCTGAAGGGAAGGACACATGACCCGGCTCAGCCCACCACCGGACACAGCAACTATTCTGGAATGGCTCTCTTGCCGGGAAAGATGTACCCTCTGTGCTCTAAGATTAAATTGGCTGCAATTAAAACCAACACAGTGGAAAGAGGAGACAGGAGATGAAGACAGCTCTAAAGGAATATTTTAAGATCAATGAAAAGGTATAAACCTGATGATTCACAGACCTGTACACCTGGGGCAAATAATTAAAAAAAAATTATAAGATCAATGAACTCCTCTTTTTGCTTAAACTACTTTGACTAGGGCTCCTGTCACTAGCAACAGAGAGCACTAATACAGACCATTATTTGGTAGCTGGAGGAGATGCATCTGATGGAATATTCTGCAGCCAGTCTAAGCCATCCTCAGGAGTGGTTTCTGGGAACCTAACAAGGCTATGGTTATGATTAAGTGAAAGAAGTGTGATACGTGATCCATATAGAGCATGATCTTGATTTTACAGAAAAACTTCATGGATGCAAAAATTGGAAGCCAACACACCAATATATTAGCAGCCATGCTGACTGGTGAGATTACGAATTTTTAAACTTTAAAAAATTGTCCATATAGATATATATGTCTTAAGTATCAAGGAAAAAAACAAAGAAAAAGATTAGGTTTTGTTGATTTATACCTCCTTTGATTCTAAAAAGGACTTAAGCTACAATGATCTTCTCAGATGAAAATTTTAAGAGTGTTTGTCTCTAAAGTGACGTTTGTAATTCCCCTAAAAAATACTGACCTACCAGCCTGGCACAACAGTAGAATGTTATTTTTTTTTTCGTTCCTAAAACTGAAAACATGCCCCATGATAGAAAAGCAGGCTCTGTTCTTCAATTACTTTGTGACCTTCAGTCTGAATATCACTAAGAAGGGAAATGTGATATTAATCACCTCAGGTCATGTTATTAATGCACTGATTTCACTGAACTCTCCCTCGTTTCCTAAAGGGTTTTTCTCCACCTCACTCCATGCCTCCAAGGAAGCTGAACCTGAACTAGAATACAGAACAAAAACGCTAATTTGGGGGCCATGGCCTGGTAAAGACAAGCAGACTTGACCTGCTAAGCACATACCCGAAGCCAATAGAAATCCGCCAAACACACCCATCTGGGCTCAGTAGTTTTAGGCTCCTTAGCCATTACCTTTCTATTTTTGATTCTCCTTTCTTGACCAGGGCCCGCCTTGTTCTCTGTGCCAAAGCCAGTCTGCATTTGAGACACTCATCCTCTATCTGGTACAGGCAAGGGCTCTGTCCCTTTTGCTGCAGGTGGGGCACATGGGGCCCTGAAGGGAATGACATGGAGGAAGTGGTAAATCCATAGAAACCTAGCAGCAGCAGCAGCAGCAGCAGACCAGGCCCCCGTTTTTCCTCTTGCTCCTGCTGGGCTGCCTTTACCCCAGTGTCACCTCATCAAGGCCAGCCTCCCCTAACCTGGCCCACGATGTCATTCTTAGGGACCTGAGCAACTCTGAGGACAAAAAAAAAAAAAAAAAGAAAAAGAACAGCATCTCCATAAAAAGTGGTCTGCAGTGCCCTCTGGTGGTCAGTCGGAACATAACAGACACAACCTCAATTGTGAAGCAATTTCAAGCACCTGCTATGAAACAGTGGTTGACTTTCCAAATAATTGGATCTTACCTGAATACAGATATGTTTTTATATGGTATCAAATGATGAAGATAAAACTCACAATCAGTGAGTAAAGGGAGAAAAACAGATACACACCCTCAATCTAATTCTATCCAAGTTACCTTGGCACCCAAGGCCCCAAAGGAAGACAGCCAACAGCTGATAATTTAACAGCTTGCTAAAATAAAAATACAAAAGGGTTTCGACAGCGGACGATGAAAGTGTAATAAATATTAGCACCCATGTTTAAGAAAATAAACCCAACACACTTCACGAAAATAATGCTTTTCATTATTTTGAGTGAAAAACCTATTTTACCAAGTTCAAAATAAGTCATTTTTCTTAAACAGAAGCTGTTTGCTGGATTTTAGGTAAGTTCATTTTGTAGTTTTAAAACATAATAACTCATACTCCTCTTCCTTTCTTAGCCACGTGAGGATGTGGCAGCTTGGTTCCACCCCCTTCTTGATGACGGGTCTTCCACCATCTTCTGAAATCATGTATGTAGATGATAATCCAAACAGTTTCTTCTTTTCTGAAGAAATGTGATTTTTTTTTTTAATGTTATCTTCTCCCTCATGACCTGACTTAGGTAGGAACAGCATGGGACCCATTTAAAGATTCTGAGCAGCTGAGACACACTGTTGAGAGCGGCATGATTTAAAAAGCTGCAGAGGGCAGCTGGGGGCAGCGGGTTTCAGGACCGGCTTAAGCTGGTCTATGTCCGGTGAACTTTACTTACACAAGAACACCGGAAAATGACATACACAAAATTCCCTGCATCCTTTTTTCTTTTGCAAGCCCATTTGGGGGCAAAAAATAAAATAACGTGCACACATATATAGGTGTGTGTTCTGAGTGGAGGACACAGATTCCCCACTTTGATGGGGAAATCAAATTCAGGAAAGAACTTCTTCTGTTCTAGGGAATTATCACTTTAGGTTTGAAAAGTGGAAAAAGAACAAGTTCTTTATAAGAAACAGTTTTGCCCTATGTTGGATCGACAACTCCCCAGGGCTGTCAGGCACAAATGGACCACAAGGAGGAAGTATCATGTGTGTCTCACCAGGGTTTGGCACAACCCACACTGGGCTCTGGCAGCTCGGGCACAGCTGTGGGGGAACTGAGGCCCTCTCCCCAGCACCGCGGCTTCTAGGAAGTAAGGACACATGTTCCAGTACCTTCAAATGCCAGTGGGACATCTAAATCTGGCACTGGCTCCTCTTCAAGGAGCACTGTTGGAAAACTCTTTGGAATGGATGGAACAAAACTTCCTTGATCATAATGAAAGATATCCCTCTATGAAAAGGGCTTCAAAATTTGCCCCCCCCCCAAAAAAAAATTCTAGCAACCGCATCTTGCAAGAAATCCAGGAATAGTGCAACTCTATTTTGTAAATAAGCAAGCAAGCAAAGCCAACCAACCAATCTGGGAAATGTTCTACAGAGAAACAGGAAGGCCTTCAGGTCTGCATGAGCCATCGGAAGCGACCTCCCTGGGGTCGTTAAAGACGCCATGTTCTGCTTTACCTGGACAGGGGAAGAGAGAGAAGAATTATTTCATTAAGCTGAGTTGACAAATGATTCAAGCAACTCCTGATCCAAAATTTTAGGATTTTGAGTGAATCTCAGCCACTTCAGAGTACGGAAGAATTGCCTGGGTTCTGGTATCAACAGGTTTAGGGTCTGGCCTTAGAGACTGCACGGCAGCCAGCACCTCCCCTGTGAGTCTGATGTTCACACCTTCTACTGGAGGCCTCCGGGATGCAGCTCTGGTGAGCAGCACCAAACTGTCTGAAACAGACAAGTCAGATGACTTCTGAAAGGTCAGCTTTAAGGCTGCCTCTCCCTAAGATTCTGGTGTCCTGCCTCAGATGGGGTCACACCCTGGTCTAGACTTTGGTCCTCCTCTCAAAAGGATAGGGAAATGCTCCCTCTTCTCTCTCAGCCGCACAATAGGCTCCCTAGTCTGCGTAATAAAATGGGAACCTCAAATGTATCTATGACACTCGCTTCATCAACGTGGAGACTTACACGCAAGCACGTTTTCATTATTAAACCCAGCACTGCCCTTGGGCATGTTATTTATACACAAATAACTGTCTTTCAGAGATTGTCGCGTCCTGTAAAAATAAACTTTAACCTTGCATCGTGGGCCTGTCATCTTACTGGCCATCCTCCTGGATAATTCATTGCCAGGTCATCATGTTGTAATCGCTGCCTCAATAGTTCTATAACATAAGGTGGCTCTGTCAGGCCAGGAGAGAATCACTGGTCTGTGCCTCTCCTCCTGCAAGCTTAGAAGCAAAATAAACACGATGACTGCTGGGTTCCCCGCTCAACCAAGGAAGCTGAGAATCTTTGTCTCAAATTATCAGCCTGACAAGGAGTCACCTGCTCTGAGCCACATACTGTCCTAGACCCCGTTTGGGGATGAGTGAATGAGTGAATGAATGAATGAATGAAATCTGAGCTTTGCTGTGAAGAAATTGGCAATGGTGACAGGAAGTCAACAGTTCAGTGTGGAACTATGTGGAATAAAGAAACGCTGAGAATATAAGCCCCTAAGTGAGCTACTGTCTATGGAGCAACTGGTGGGCCTGGAGGACGGCAGCTAGGCCACCCACCTTGTCACCAGGGAAAAGCCCAGACTTCGGAATTCCCTCATTTGAACGCTGACCTAATTTCAAAGGATCTGATCACACCTTTCCTTCCTGTCCTTTCCCCATCTTCAAGCTATTTTCTTCTTCGTTCTCCCCTGGGACACGTCGGGGGTTGACTTCCCTCAACCCCCAGTGGGCAGGTCCCGGCAGGTTCCCCACAAAGCCCCGCAGCACTCCCGGCACTGGGGCTGGTGGCAGCGGGGCTGCGCGCGCAGACTCATATGCGGACCATTCACAGTCCGGGAGCACCCAAGTCAGATGCTCATGGGAAAAGGCCATCACAGGTCAGCTAGGGCCCCAAAGCATCACCATACAACAAGGTTTCAACCTGGTGTTCAAGCCTGTAGACAAAGCTCAGGGGTTGTGAACTTGGAGGGAAAACAGAGGTTTTCATTTTCCTTGAGCTCTAACTGAAATGTATCATTTCCTTCAATGATGAATGTGGGCAACAAAGCCCAGCGGTGGTGGGTGTCTGTGACTGTCACCAACAGAAATAAAGAAATCACAGATATTCTCACCTCACATTAGAGTTGTGGTAAATGCTGTAAAATATTCAGTCCTCACTACTCAGAAAGTACAGTAATGTTACAGGCTCACTATTAAATCTTATTTAATGTGTTCATTAAAAAGTCAACATATTACTACACCACACATTTAAAAAATATTTTTATAAATGTACTTCTATAGAGTTGGTTTCTGTTGTAGTTCCTATGTATTTTATACACTTTAAACATATTATTCTGAGGGGGTGTCAGGGGCTTTACCAGCTTGTTAAAAGGGTCGGTTCATGGTATATGAAACAGTGAAGCCCGCCCCTCCCCCACTTTAAAAGATTGAGGACTTCTAGTCAAAGTTGCAATATCAGAAAGAAGAAAAGATGTGTAAATACTTACTGAAATGTGACATTATAATATTCTTCAGGTGTCACTATTTTTGGTCCACCAAAGTAGTCCAGGACCCAGATGTTGGTTATATTCAACTTAGCAAAGAACCAGTTATGGCTGGCCGGCCAGGTTTTCATCTCAGGGTGTCGGACAAACAGGGAATGCTTGGCAAAGCCCATTTCCGTTTGGTTCACCTAAAGGGCACATGTGACACGAAAGACTCATGGCAACCACACTCTGTGTTCTGGCCTGCTAAGGGGGTGTGATTCTAGACTCCTAAAGAGTTCCTTTAGTGACGAGCTTAAGGAATCAAGAGAAAAATGCAGGACGCATGCAGACAAACAGAAAACATCCGCGAGTTCAGCCGCTGGTGGTACAGATCTACTGAGGTGGGGAGACATCACGAGTACTGCCTTCCACTGCTTGACAGTCACTCTGAGCTACCAGAGCAACCGGCACGGGGCGTAGGATAAAACACTGGGGTGCTCGCACGGTGTCACGTCGGCCCACGTACCCCGTAACCGGCACGTGCTCAACACGGAGATGCAAACCTGCAGAGGATCAAGGTCTCAGGAGGAAGCACAGTGGAACTCGAGAGCATTTGCTGTCCCTCCCTGCCCCCCACCGCCTTTCTCCTGCTCATGAAATGCAGCCTCACAGAGGTGTCCACACGGACCTTCCAGACCACTAATCAGACTTGTCTGAGGTGATCATGATCGACAAGGTCAAGAAGCCCATCTGCTGGCAAGGCAATCGGCTCACTGCTGTGACACCTTGCCCTCTGCCCTGCAGCATTCACCCCGCTAAGTCCACATCTGGTATTTAGTAACGGGTCCCCTTCTTTCAGTTTACCTGGTCTTCTCCCTGCCCTAAGCCACTGTTAAAATACGGAGACAAGGAGCCCACACACGGGAAATATTGTGCAGTGTACAACGTGACCAGCGGTAGAGGGCTCTGGTTGAACAGGTGTCCCTACAGAGGAGCTGAGCAGCTGTTACATCTGTTCAGCTTCAAAACCTCGTTCATTTTCTGCATAAATATCTTATTGAACATCTATATGAAATCAACCAATTTCAGCCTTTAGTTTTCATCGAAGCACATACTAGAGCATATTCTCCCTCTGTATCTCAATCACAGGTCATTTTCATTTTATTCTTAAATTATCTCTTGGGGCGCCTGGGTGGCTCAATCGATTAAAGGATCTGCCTTTGGCTCAGGCCATAATCTCAGGTTCTGGGATAGAGCCCTGCATCAGGCTCCTTGCTGAGTGGGGAGCCTGCTTCTCCCCCTCCCTCTGCCACTCCCCCTGCTTGTGCTCTCTCACTCTCTCTCTCAAATAAATAAAATCTTTAAAAAAAATAAGTTTTTTTTTTAAAGATTTTTATTTATTTATTTCACAGAGGGAGAGAGATCACAAGGAGGCAGAGAGGCAGGCAGAGAGAGAGAGGGGGAAGCAGGCTCCCCGCTGAGCAGGGAGCCCGATGCGGGGCTCGATCCCAGGACCCTGAGATCATGACCTGGGCCGAAAGTAGAGGCTTTAACCCACTGAGCCACCCAGGCGCCCAAAAATAAGATTTTTTATTGTTAATAGATGGTGCTTGTCTAAAACACATCTCTGTTCTTGCGAACTACTCACCTTGGTAACAGTCCCTGACAGTATTATGTGAGCACAGAGAGGACTTTGGGGATCAAATCCCTGCTTCCTGCAGAAGTTAGTCTGTGCCAAAGACATGGTGAGCGTAGCATGTGGATTTTCCTGTATAGAGAAAATAAAGATCCCCGCACATGAGATACCGTCTCTGGAGAGGTAAGTAATAAACCTCACAAGTCACATACACACTGCCCCTAGAGCTGAGCATTCTTCAAGGAAACAATGACTTGTAAAACACTGCCTACCACCTGAGAAAATTACTAGTTGGGTAGAGATTGATCTTGACCCTTCCTCCCAAAAAGCAGGGGCCAGGGTTTTATATTTAAAATTAACTGAGTCACTCTTTTTTCTTAAACTCTTAACCTGTTTCACATTCACCAGGGAAATACTATTATGGAATCACCCAAATACAAGGCTGGTCTAGACCTTCACCAAAAGATCTAAAGGGTTAGACTCTAATATGAACTAGGGCATAAAAATACATAGCTGTTCAACTAGCTAATTGCACAATTTAACCAAGAAAGTTGCTGAATCATGTTTTGTGGTTATCTTATGCTAGCAGAAATTGTCGTGTGATTTCAAAATTAGAGAAGTTGTTCATTCCTGTTTTAGCAATAAGAGAAGAATGCTTAGACTCAAAAAGTGAGGCAAGCAAAATTCTTCCTTCTTATTCAGAAATCAGCTTCATGAAAGGCACTGTTGACAGATCACGGCAAAATTCACATGTTGCATTTACTGCTCTAAACTCCAAGTGGCTTGTGTGGAAAATTCTGCCATCTCATGGTGACCTAGCAAAACAATGAGTATAAAGAAAGCTCCTTTAATAATAATAATAATAATAAAAATAAAATGTAAAAAAAAAACTACATTTGCCCACGGGGGGGAAAAATAAAATAATATATACTTTAAACAGTAAAAAAAAAAAAGAAAGAAAGAAAGAAAGCTCCTTGAAATCATTTAGCCAAACATTCACCATCTGTGCACTATTAGGCAAGAAGCCATAGGAGAACCCCCCCAAAAAAGGTCTCTCATTTCTCTGTGACTTTATAATCAGTTGAAAAGTCAGACATACAAATGGCCAACAGACACAGNCTGGTGCAGCCACTCTGGAAAACAGTATGGAGATTCCTCAAAAAGTTGAAAATGGAGCTACCCTACGACCCAGCAATCGCACTACTGGGTATTTATCCTAAAGACACAAAGGTAGTGTTCCTCAGGGGCACATGCACCCGAATGTTTATAGCAGCAATGTCCACAATAGCCAAACTATGGAAAGAACCTAGATGTCCATCGACAGATGAATGGATAAAGAAGAAGTGGTATATATATACAATGAAATACTATACAGTCATCAAAAGAAATGAAATCTTGCCGTTTGCCGACGTGGATGGAACTAGAGGGTATTATGCTGAGCGAAATAAGTCAGTCAGAGAAAGACAATTATCCCATGATCTCTCTGATATGAGGAACTTGAGGGGCAGGGTGGGGAGTCGTGGGGGGTAGGGAGGGAAAAATAATGAAACAAGATGGGATGGGGAAGGAGACAAACCATAAGAGACTCCTAATCTCACGAAACAAACTGAGGGTTACTGGGGGGTGGGAGGGTAGGGATAGGGTGGATGGGTTATGGACACTGGGGAGGGTTTGTGCTGTGGTGAGTGCTGTGAAAAGTGTAAGCCTGATGACTCACAGACCTGTACCCCTGGGGCAAATAATAATAATAAAAATAAAATAAAATAAAGCCCAAAATTTGGATTGTGCTCTGCAGGCTGGTATCTGTCTGTATTTCCAAGAACCACCTGCATGAGGAACTTGTTAAAATGCTGATTTCCAGGCTCCGTTCCCAGCCCTGGTTTTTGTACTTTGAACAAACATCCCAAGTGAATCTTATGCAGCTCGAGGCAGCAAGATGTTGTTAAAGGTTTCTGGGCAGAAAGCAATGCTATGTGGTATTTTGTTCCTGTAAATCTGGTGGGTAGGGTGACAGGGAGAAGACAGTGGTCAGAAGAAGGAGGAGGAAAAGTAGAAGATATAAACCAACCTGACTAGTTAACTGCCGGAATCAGAGTCAGACTAATTCCGATGTGGCCACACCCTTTCACTGCCAGCCTGGAAACCTGAAATCCCGGAGAGGTTCCTTACACCGCCTGTCTAGACATGTCAAAGACCTGGGTTGCACTTCTACCTGGCAGCCATTAGTGGCCGGACACAGGTGAGTAGCTGCTCCTCTGAGTCTTAGTTTTCCTCCTTCCTACAAAGCAGATGACTGTATCAGCAAGAGTTTAAATATAATCATGGATAGCAGTGGCTCTCAACGCCTCTCCCTCATTAGAAGCATCAGGTAGGGATTGGGGACTTGTTTTGCCTTTTTTTTAAATAAAACATGTTTTTAATACAATACCCAGCACTGTATTTTTAAAATTCTTCCCGAGTGACTGTGCTTCCAGCGAAGGCTGAGCATCGCTGGAATGGAATGAGCCTGCTTTCGGCAAATGCCTGAGAGTGGGGTGGGCTGGGAATAAGGAAGGGGTGGAGAGACGTGTATCTTAAAAAGAGCAGTGGTTTCTGATTTTGCTTCAGGTTCCCAGGGGCACAGACCTTCCAAGATACTGAAAACTTTGATTTGTAATTGAAATCTCAATGTTCGAAGGTTGCTAACTACGCTAGGCCCTCCGCCAGCCGTTAAGCACAAGAAATACAACGCAAGACCCCCTGCGATGCCTGAACCCTTACACAGACTGTCTTTTCCTATACACGGACTGCTGATAAAGTCTAATTTATAAGTCATAGTAAGAGACTGGCAACAAGAACTAATAATAAAATAGGACACACAACGACGGGCCGTAATGAGCGGTGAATGTGCTCAGTCTCCCCAACGATCTCAGCGTCCGGCACTCGCTGGTCTGCGGCTGCTGCTGAGACCATCGGGCGTCTCCAGGACGAGGTGAAGCGGCGCCGGCTCTGGACGGGGCACGAGGCCACACCGACTATCTGATGCTGTCTCCGAGGGAGGGTGGCTGCTTCGAAGCGCAGTAGACTCCGGGTAGGTGAGACCGTGGATGAGGGGTGCGGGGGCACCACCGCGGTTCAGTTATGTAAATACCCAACAGGGCTGCGTGGGCCGACGGAAACCGGTGTGGGGGCCATACTCGGTCAGGGGCCACCGTTCCGTGACGCGCGCTTTGAAGGCAGGCCGCCCCGGCAGGACCCCGCGGCCGGGCGCCACCCACCCTAAGCCTCGAGCTCGTCCTCCGCGGCTCGCGCCCCGGGGGCTGCAGGCCGGGCCCCCCCCCACCGCAGCCGGGCGGAGCGGGGGCGCGCGGCCCGACG
>LNAC01000741.1:59506-78185 GCA_002007465.1 Ailurus styani
CCTCCGGGGGGACCAATCGGAGCCCGGGGAGGTGTTGGGGGCGGGACCCTGCCCCCGGGAGCCCGCCGCCCGCTGCCGCCGGGCTTGCCGCCCACCTCGCAGCCGTCGCCCCGCCGCTCTCTCTTTTTTAAATTTCTTTCTTTACTTGAGAGAGAGCGAGGCCGAGGGCGGGGGGAGGGGCAGAGGGACCGGAAGAAGCCGACTACCCGCTGGGCGGGGATGATGAGGTCGGCTTTGGCCCGGCACCCCAAGGTCATCACCTCAGCCGAAATCCGACGCTCACCCGGCGCCCCTCCCCGGGCGCCTGAAGGGCCCTGAAATTGTCCCAGATGCGAAGTTTGCTCTGGTCGGCAGACGGGAAAACGGAGGCGTGGAGAAATTAGGAAACTTGCCTCTGTCATCCTGGTGGGAAAAGACGGCGTCTCCACACACACAGAGCTTTTTAAAATACCTCTGGACACGGACGCGTGTCGTGTGACAGACGTGCGCCACTTTCCGTGTGTCGTGTGTCAGACGTGCGGCACTTTCCGTGTGTCGCGTGACAGACGTGCGGCACTTTCCGTGTGTCGTGTGTCAGACGTGCGGCACTTTCCGTGTGTCGTGTGACAGACGTGCGGCACTTTCTGCGTGTCGTGTGAGAGACGTGGGGCACCTCCATGTGTCGTGTGTCAGACGTGAGGCACTTTCCGTGTGTCGTGTGACAGACGTGCGGCACTTTCTGCGTGTCGTGTGAGAGACGTGGGGCACCTCCATGTGTCGTGTGACAGACGTGCGCCACTTTCTGCGTGTCGTGTGTCAGACGTGCGGCACTTTCCGTGTGTCGCGTGACAGACGTGCGGCACTTTCTGCGTGTCGTGTGAGAGACGTGGGGCACCTCCATGTGTCGTGTGACGGACGTGCGGCACTTTCTGCGTGTCGTGTGAGAGACGTGGGGCACCTCCATGTGTCGTGTGTCAGACGTGCGGCACTTTCCGTGTGTCGCGTGACAGACGTGCGGCACTTTCCGTGTGTCGTGTGACAGACGTGCGGCACTTTCCGTGTGTCGCGTGACAGACGTGCGGCACTTTCCGTGTGTCGTGTGACAGACGTGCGGCACTTTCTGCGTGTCGTGTGAGAGACGTGGGGCACCTCCATGTGTCGTGTGTCAGACGTGAGGCACTTTCCGTGTGTCGCGTGACAGACGTGCGGCACTTTCTGCGTGTCGTGTGAGAGACGTGGGGCACCTCCATGTGTCGTGTGACAGACGTGCGGCACTTTCTGCGTGTGCGCCTTGTTCTCTCTGCTTCACCGTCGCCCCGGACAGCAGCACGGCTCCCGCTGGTAAAGGACAGAAGCCCACTGTGAAGACTCTCTGAGCTGCTCCCGGCCCAGGAGTCTCTTACACAGACACACCGAGGGCTCGTTCGTCTACCCTCAGTCTTCCCTGAAGAAATTTGAACTTCCTGAAAGCAGTCTGGGGCATGTTAAGGCATCGGAGGGGTCCGCGGTTTCACACACGTCTCACCTTTACTGACCCTCTCGTACCATGTAAACAGCATTTCTTTTCGCTCTTGCTAGGAATCTTCTTCCAGGAGGAGCGTTTTGGCCTCTGTTCCCTGTGCTCCACATGCTCTTCTCTCAACTGTGAGCATGGCCACCTCACCCCCATCGGGACCCATTCTTTCATGTGCCCTCTCATTATAATGTTATCAAAATTGAGCTCAAACTGAGTTCAAACCACCTGACCTACATTCTTTATGCCTGTAAGCCTTGGGCACATCTCCTCGGACAGAATCCTACTCTCTTTGGCTGAGCCTCATAGCCCCACCTTAATGGTATACATGATTAATTGTTTGTCAGCTTTGAAAATCCGGCTCTGGCAGTCACCTGGCCCCTGCAGCTGAGTTCAGTAGAGAGGAAGGCACTTCGCTCAGCTGCTGTGAGCCGGTCAGGTGAGCAGGTGTGGGCAACAGGTGTGGACGCCGAAGCCCTGCCTCTGATTTCTGTCTCAAACGCAGCCATATTCGGCCGAGAAGATTCGCAGTCTACTCGGTGAGAACTTGTGTCCAGAGAAGACTATTTACCCTGAATAGGCGGTTTTCAGTTCCCTCTGGTAGCCAAAGGAGTGTGAACAACACTTAATCAGAGTGCGTTTCCTTTTTAACAACTGAATTCGAAAGAGTTTCAAGCTAGATGGAAAACTAAGGAGGGAGGAATTTAAGAGGAGGAAAATCGGGTTTGTAATTTTCAAAAGAAACTCAAGTAATCGGAGGAACTGCCTTAACCTGTTAAGGAAACAGTGTACACAAATTCGAGGTTGGGATTCTAATCTCAGCCCTGCCTCTATCAAGCCATGGACCGTAGGACCTCCCTTTCGCCTTGTTGGGACTCAGTTTTCTCACCTGAAATGAGAAATTGGATTGATATCTGACACCTCTCTGGGCTCTATAGTCTATTAGGATGCAAAATATGGGCCTTTTGTAAGTTTCCCAATGACCTTTTTGCAAGAGGACAGAAAGTATATTTTTTGCTTATTGCTGTGCCACTCTGCTGGGATACAGAATAACAGTAGGCCCTCCTATAGCTCATGGCAAGACAGGAGCCTGGACGTTGGTCTCCCTGCACTAGAGCTTAGTAATGAGGTCTACAAACCCCCTAGCTTTAAGCACCTCTCCTCAGGGACTGTCTTTGCCTGTGCCCCACGTGCTCTTCCTCAACCAGGGCACGGCCACCCAGATCTGGAGATCTGTACTGCCCCTGGTGCCTCCTCCACCACTGTTTCTGACAGGCCTTCTTCAGTCACAGCGAGCAACACTGCTCATTTCTTTCATAGCAATTATCACAGTCCGTAGGAACTGCATTTATGTATACAGCTACTCCGTTATATTTATACAGCTAGTGGTCCCCCCTGCTAGAACGCAGACTCCAGGAGAGCAGGAATGCTGTTTGTCTTACCCACCCCTGTATTCCCAGTGCACAAGAGTAGGCACTCACTAAATATTTACTGAAGGGCTGCCTGACTGAATTCATGATATCCAGTGGAATTCTTTGCACATAGAGTCTTCTCAAATCAACAGTGGGAAGGGAGGTTGACTAGATGGAGATGCTCGAGAGTAACATGGAGCACTTCAGCTCTTCACTAGCAAACCCTCCTCACTGGAGTGTCGGGGAAAACCCTTAGCCGGCAGAGGCTGGATCCGCCATCTAGATCTTGCTGTTCTCATCTGGACTTTCTGTCTCCATGTGAACAGGCTGAGCAGCTCTCCACCCCCCACAGGCCCACAGGAAATAGTTGTCTTTACCCTTGGGTTTGGCCCCGGTCGGTAGCCCCCTCCCCTCCCCCTCCCCTGCATGCTCCCCCCTCACACAGCGCCACCCTTGTCCTGTGTCTGGGTGGCTACCGTAGTGCTCCGTGGATGACTCCACCAGGGGCGGAGGAGGAAGGAGCCCACGGAAGACTTCCCACCAGGGGTAATTCTTGAGGTGAAACTCGGAGGATCAATAGAAGCTTGGCAGACAATGAGAAAGCGGGGGGAGAGGAGGAAGGGGAGAGTTCTCCGCGCAGGCGAGGAAACATGGTGTGCCGGGAAGCGCGGTCAGAAGACGAAGGGCGCGCGGAGGACCAGTGGTGGGTGCCGGGCATGTTGGTGCCTGGGCCCTGGGACGGGAGACAGCCCCGCGCTCCGCTGGGAACAGGTCCGCGCGAGGCTCGCTCGCCGGGAGGCTGCCGTCGCTGGTGTGCCCTGGAGGGAGGCTCTGGGTTTCCGGCGCCCGCTGGTTGCAAGCCCCCCGCCGCGCGCCCGCCCGCCCCGCGGCCTCGCCCCAGGGCGCCTGGCGCCGGCAGCTGGCTCCAAGCCAGGCAGTGAGGGAGAAAGAGGCCGGGCCGCCAGATGGGAGCCAGGGTCTTCCTGCGGCTTCCCTGGACTCTCGGGGCGACGTCCTACCACTGGCGGGGAGGGCACTGACGCAGAACATGCGCGGGCAGAGAGGCCACGGGGCTGCTGCAGCCCCGACGCTGGAGTTCAGTTACGAATACAGCCGGTACGACTCAGAAAAACACCCGCAGTGTGTCTGTCTCCTCCAGCCCAGCTCCGGACACCGCCCTGGCCTCGTGCCTTAGTCTAGAAATGGAACGTGGTGGAAAGAGGAAGGAGAGGCTAAAAAAACCCTCACCCACGCAAACCGAAAGTGCGTACGGTGGCAGGACCCCCACCTTGATGGTGCCTGGCGGCGGGGGCTGGCGCCCAGATCCGCAGCATGGGGACGACGGCGTCCCCAAACGTGGCTCGACTGAAGGCTCCGACAACAGGGGAAGGGCCCTCGTGCCTCCGTGGGTAGTGGTGGCCTCAGCAGTGGAGGGGAGCTCACTTGGGAGCCCCCGTGGTGGGGAGGCTTGGAGAGGAGGCAGGTCCCGCCGTCGTGCGTGAAGGTGAGGACCACAAACCCAGCGTGTGACTGTTAATGTGGCCCGGGCCCACGTGTCTACTGAGCACACAGAAGCTACTGGTGTAGCTGTCATCAGAACAAAGGGAAAAGCGTGAGTTAGCTAGCTAGACTATGTTTGAGGTGAGGAGAAGCTGGCTTTGGCCAAGGTCTTCAAGGGCAACCGTGGGACTGAACCTCCGTGTTGCTTCTCTACCACCTCCAAGAGGCTTGGGCTCGGCGGCAAACTCTTCGCTTATCAAAAAAGTGGATGAGGGGGTGGAGAGGTGTGCGGGGGAGGTAGGGAATGCGGGGTTGTAGATAGTTTTTTCCCAAAAGCAAGAAGGAAAATGAGAGCTAAGTAGTGACAGACAGAGTTGAGCTGTCAAGACGTTATGTGGCTCATACATGAGGCGCTTGTGTCATTTAGGTCTTCATACGCTTGATTACTAAGCCAATGCTTGATAAATATTTCTATTTTTAATGTAAGTGGCATTTGCACCATAGAAAAAGCTACATTTATTAGGCCATGTCCTTTATTTTGAACAATCACAGGTTTTGAGATAGACAAGGGTGATTTGATTTTGGAGGTTAAATTGTGACAGAAGGTAGTGTTAGTAACTGGGTGACTAGTAGAACACCAGCTCCAGTAACTAGAATGAATTAAAAGTCCTTTAAAGACTTCACCTTATAGAGGTGCTGGGTGGCCCAGTCAGTTAAGCATCTGACTCCTGATTCCGGCTCAGGTCCCGTTCTCAGGGTGCTGAGATCGAGCTCCGTGTTGGGCTCTGCACTGAATGTGGAGCCTGCTGAAGATTCTCTCTCTCCCTGTCCCTCTGCCCCTACCCCCCACAACCCGTGCGTGTCCACATCTGCTCTCCCTAAAAAAAAATACTAATAATTTTAAAAAAAGAATATGTAAAGGCTTTGCCTTATAGATGTCATGAAGACTGTGTAAAAAACCATCGACCAGAATACACTATAAAAAAAACAAGTCTCAGGCACCGGGCCAGCTCAGTTGGCAGAGCATGTGACCCTTGATCTCAGGATTGGAAGTTTGAGCCTCCCAGTGGTTGAGATTACTTTAAAAAAAAAAAAAAATTCTCATGCCTCTTACGTAATTATAATCAGAGCATATTATTTCTTTCCTTTTTGGCTTCCAGGCTCCTACCTGGGCGGCTCCCTGCTGACTTCTCAAGCCACAGCTCCTCTGCTCACCGCCCGGCCCAGCCACAGTCCCCTCGTCCCTTCCCAACACCTCAGAGCTCGCCTCCTCGGGGGCCTTCCACCTGTCTCCCTAACAAGCCAGCTTCTTGTCAGCCTCCTCAGCCTTTAAGGATAACTTCATGAAGAGAGACTCTCCCTGACCGCCCCTTCCAGAACAGTCACTTCCAGTCCCTCCTGGCTCTGTGACCTGCTTTATTTTCTCCCTCGCCCTCACCACAGCCAATAATTAGGTCTGTCCACCCTCTTCGCTGACATGGAAACTCCGTGACACTAGTTTAGTCCGTTCGGGCCACTGCAACAAACTACTGCAGACTGGGGGGCTCCCGACCAACCGAAGTTCATTGCTCGCAGCTCTGGAGCCTGGAAGCCCAAGCCGAGGGTGCCAGGATGGTCGGGTGAGGGCCCGCTGCCGGGTCAAAGGCTTCTGGTATCCCATGCGGTGTGAGGGACAAGGGAGCCCTGGGGATCTCTTTTATAAAAGCAGGAATCCCCACCTATCACCTCCCAAAGGCCCTGCCTTCTAACACCATCACTTTGGGTGTTAGGATTCCAAGATGGGAATGGCCGGGGGGGGGGTGCGCTTTGGGGTGGGGGACACATAAATATTCGGAGCACAGCAAGGACTTCATCTGCGTTGGTCAGTCCGGAATCCCGCTGGCCACAGACAACGCCTGGCCTACAGCAGGTCCTCAGGAATTGACGTCTGGGTGAATGAATACATGGGTGATTAAATCGTGAGCAATATTGAAAATATTTTTGACTGGGTTCACCTCTGTAGTGTGCACAGCTTAGAGTACGATTTAAGACCACGTCTGAATGCCCGTCACAGGAATATACCCCGTCCATCTTCGTGTCCATCTGTCCTCCCACTCCCCCGTGCAAAGCCCAAGAGTTCTGCACACTCTTCGGGCTATGGAGCCAATCCTGTTACTATTGCCTTGTGCAAAAATGAATAATTTAGCTCCGGGGAAGCCAGAGTCCTCTGTGGACATTGGCATTCGGAGCTGTGGTCTCAGCTGTCCAGGACCACAGGCTCTGCAGGGGCGGGAGCGCAGGTGTGGCTGGCACGGTGCCCGGCCCCGTAGTTTCTCGGGGCGCGGGATGAAAGGATGCCTTCTCCCACGCGGTTGCTCTGAACTGCGATTACTCCGCACACCTGTGGGGCTGAACTCCCACAGCGACAGCTCCTTGGTTGCAACTACCCTCTCAGTGCGTATGATTCGTGTGGCAAGTATCTCCTAAGCTCCGTGTGCCCGGCACTGTTCTAAACCCTTCCGGCAAGATCTCACTTAATCTCACATCTGTCGGTATACAATACAGGTCCTCAATCTCATATCCTCATTTCCAAAATCCAAAACCCTCTGAAAGCAACAAGTGTTTGGGGCGCCTGGGTGGCACAGTGGGTTAAAGCCTCTGCCTTCGGCTCAGGTCATGATCTCAGGGTCCTGGGATCGAGGCCCGCGTCGGGCTCCCTGCTCAGCGGGGAGCCTGCTTCCTCCTCTCTCTCTCTCTGCCTGCCTCTCCGCCTACTTGTGATCTGATCTCTCTGTGTCAAATAAACAAACAAAAAATCTTAAAAAAAAAAACAAAAAAGCAAGTGTTTGTCAGTCATTTGGCAGCGAACCTTAACCTGGGAGAGGGACCTTACAGTTTTCATCTCCTCCGCTCCCTGTGCGAGCGCCTGTGTTTCACTGCAAAATTCCAAATGTTGCGGGCAAGAGCAGCAACTGGAGTGCCATCCGCAGAAGCCTCTACTCCAGATCTCCGGGCCTGAGAGGCCCCTCAGGGAGGGTTCTGCCTCGGGGAGGGCGGAGGGAGGGAGGGACTGAGTCATAGGGACTTAGCCAGAGAATCGAATCGGAGAATCGGGCCTGCTTCAGCAGTTTCCGGAGCAGGTGGTTAAAGCTGGTCTTGGAGGGGGAAGAGGGCTCCCTCCTGCTTGTCCGCAGCCCGGATGGAGGAGCTGGGATTTCATCGGAGGGGCCGGGGGAGCAGGCGGGGGCTGAGGTCGCGCGGAGAGGGGGTGGGAGGGCGGCGGAGGAGGACAAGGAGCGAGAGGGCTTCCGTGGACACTTCTCCCTCCTCGCGGGGCTCTCCCAGGGCTTTGCTGATGGGGGAACTGCTGTAACCCTGTTCTGAGGTGTTGCCTGTTACAAAAAACAGACACTTATGGGCCCCTTATTACCTTCCTTAGATCTGAAAAACTGAATTCTGAAACCCACGTGGCCCCAGGTTTCTTGGCTGAGGGTTCCTTTTTGTCAGGCCTGCCTTCCAGTGGAGGGAACTGAGGGCCATAAGGCTTAAGGAGCCCACCCAAGGCATTGAGTGTGCGGACCGACAGACAGCCCATTTTCCAGAATTTGCTCCCAGGTACCAGAGCAGCTGATTGGCGGGGGTCGGGGCATCACCAGCAAGGTGCTGTGCCCAGAGCTGCTGTCCCTCGGCACGCGACATCCTGCTCTGGGCTGGAGGCAGAGGCACGGCCTCTCGCCCTGAGGTCTGGGATGACCAGGGAGGCAGCGCACTGTGACACGTCCATGTTCCTTGCCTCTCTGAGGGTTGAGGAGGAAGCCTGTGGTTATTTTCTCCTCCGCTTTAGTTTCTCCTTGTCAGACTTTCTTGACCACTGTCAAGAAATACATATTTGGTCGCTGCCCCCAGTTCCCAGCGCAGACCTTCTAAAACCCTTGTGAGTTCCCGAGTGGTGGGAACCCCTTTTGTTACAATATTTGGTTTTAGACCCGACTCCTCCACCCACTGACCTCTGAGGAAGGGAGTCAGGCTGGAGATTGAGTTAATCACCAAACGCCAATGATGTGATCAATGATGCCTATGTAATGAAACCTCTGTAAAAGCCCTGAACTGCATTTGGAGAGGGTCAGGATGGTAAAAGCATCCATAAGCCAGAAGTACCCCAAACCCCATGGGGACAGAGGGTGCGTGCTTGGGACCCTCCTGGACCTCGCTCTATGCACCTTTCAGCTGGTTATTCATCTCTATCCTTTATTATATCTTCTTTTAAAGATGTTATTTATTTATTTATTTATTTATTTATTTATTTGAGAGAGAGAGCACACAAATAAGGGGAGGGCAGAGGGAGAGGGAGAAACAGACTCCCCGCTGAGCAGGGAGCCAAATGTGGGGCTCCATCCCAGGACCCCAGGATCACGACCTCAGCGGAAGGCAGACACGTAACCGACTGAGCCACCCAGGTGTCCCTATGTCTTTTTTAATAAACCAGTACACCTAAGAATTTCCTTTAGTTCTGTGAGCTGCAATAGCAAATTATGGAACTTGAGGAGAGGCTCATGGTAGCCATTGACTTGTAGCCGCATTGGACAGAAGTGTGGGTACCCTGGGACCCACTATTTGTGATTAGTGTGTGAAGTGGGGCACAACCCTGTGGTATGGAGCCCCTAACTTGCGGGGCCTGCACTAATTCTGCATAGTTGGTGTCTGCATTGAATTGCAGGGCGCCCGTTCGATGCCTAGGGAGTTGGGGAGTTGGCTGATGTGGGAAAACCCCCCACACACACACTTGCAATCGGAAGTGCTGTGAGTAGAGGAAAGTTTTCCTTTAGCCACTGAGAATCATTTAAGTTGGGGTTTCGTTTTCTTTTTACGGATTATTTAGAATAAATAAGAAGTCTAAATGACTCCTTATTGAAAGTAGAAAGAAAAGTACTTGAGGAGGTTCAGTCTCTGGCCGGGCCTTGAAGCTCTGACGGAGGCAGAGGGGGCCGCTCCCCCTTCCACGCGGGAGGGCCTGCAGGGCGAGTCTTCCACCAACACCCTGCCGAACTCTCAGTGAGCTCTCTCAGAACCTCACGCGTGAACTCAGGTAAACGTGTTTGGAAATGGAAATGTTCAGACATTCTTAGTGAGTCCCCTCTCAAAACACCACCAGCAGCAACGAAAACACCTCAGGAAGAGTTCCGTAAACCCGTGTTTCACGGGCCCCTCTTCCCAGCACCGAGCTCTGGGTTCTCCAGACGGTCCTCATCACCCCGTGCATCCCCCAAACTCATCGTGACCCCACGGCGCACGTGGATTTCGAGGCACGCCGTTTCCTGCGTGACGGGAGGCGGGGGCGGGCCGCGTGGAGGGGACCGGCAGCCCTTCCAGCTGGCGGGCTCCCGGGTCCCGAAGGGGCCGCGGCCACCCAGGAATTCCCGGGACGCCAAGGAGCCCGACCGGCTCCAACTGGCAGACGCTGCCGGGACTCGCGTCAGTCCTTTGCAGGCCGGGTGGCTCTCAACGAGGGGCTGACATTTCTGCAAGGAATCTCCGTCACGACCGCTTTGTCCGTGTTGACCAAGGCCATCCTTAAAGACACCTGCCACGCCTTGGAGGCCTCTGCTCTTCTTTATGCATCTGTTAGCAGCAGCCCGGGAGCCCTCTCTTCTTCGCCTTAGTAGGACCACTTTTCCCTTTGATACTGAAATTAAAAGAGCTCACATACTGACTTGGGGAATTCATTGCATTTCCCCAAAGAATAACTGAGGATTCTCGGGGCGGGGGGGGGGGGGGGGTTTCTCATAATAGTTTCCTGCTAAACTCTTGATTCGTCTCGAAGCTTTCTCTTCTTTTTGTCCTGACTGAACTGGACAGACGTTTTTCCTTAATCCGCCCCCCACCCCTCCGTGAGCACCACTGACCCGGACAGGGTTCTGCTGAAGGGTTGAGGGCGGAGCAGACCCCTGTGCACCACAGCCAAGTGTTTTAAATTCAATGTTTGAATCTCTTTTCTAGAAAGCGTCCCAGGTTGCTTCAAGAAACTATAAATTCTTGTCTCTTGAATACATACAGTCATTTAGCTTGACGTCCTAGCACAGCCACCCTGCTCGGGGGCTGTTTTTCCACAACAAAATGGTTTTCTGGGCATTTCGTTAAATAAAATACACTTCTTTTTCTAACGTGACTCTGGGGCCTGTTTTTAAACTAGTAGGTTTTTTTCTTCTCTCTGTGTCCTGCACTTATGAAACTGCAAGGGGAAGTTTTAAGTAGTTACTCCGTGTGTACGGATCAAGGAAATTGTTAGCCTGTTTGTTGAATTCATCTTATTCCTGAATTCCTAGGGAGGGGAGACAAGGGATCTTTGGGTGGGCTTCCGGGCCAAGGTCATCATGGACGCTGTCTCTCAACATTTCAGGCGGTGTTTCAAGGACTCTAGTCGCCAACCAGCTTGGGGTTACTGGGGCCAGATGCCCAGCTCTGGCCAATAACATAAAAGACATGAGTAGAAGTGATGTGTATCACTTGCGTGCTGGTGGAAGGCCTTCTCTCGCCTACTGAGGCAGCTGGTAGTGGCCCCCAGCCCCAGCCGGAAACCATGCGCAGTGGACCCTCCCCGGCCCAGGCCCATCTGCAGGGAACACAGGGAACACGTGTTACTGGTGGGAAATAATCAACCTTTGTGACCGGAACTCCCCGGGCCTGGAACCCTCTCTGCTGCTGAGAATGATCAGCCTGTTTCGACTGCTGTACTGATTATAATTTCTGTAACAACCCTACAAAGTAGATATTATTATATCCCCCTTTTTGATGAGATTTCCTCAGGTCACAGAGCAAATACATGGTAGAGACTGTTTTCAAACCCGAATCTGTCCGACCCCAGGCCTGTCCTCACTGTCCTGCATTTCTAGTTACCTTTACTAACCTTTACCTTCTGATGAGTCTTACCAACCGACTTGTAACTTTTTTTAAATTCCATCCTTTGTGCCGAGCTTACTTCCTTCATCCATCCCTTGTGCCAAGCTTACTTCTCAAGCCAGATCTGTTGATAAACTCTGGAGGGAGTAAGTTAGGAGAAAGTTATGAGACAGTTTCCAGAAAGAAGTCCAAATGTAGGAACAGGCTGGTGGGGCTCTGGGGCCAGCTTGCCCCAGCTCTCAAGAGCTAAGGCTGCAACTGAGAGTTACTGGGGGGTGGGAGGGCAGGGACAGGGTGGCTGGGTTATGGACATTGGGGAGGGTTTGTGATATGGTGAGTGCTGTGAAAGGTGTAAGCCTGATGATTCACAGACCTGTACCCCTGGACAAATAATAATAAAAATTAAAATTTAAAAAAAAGAGCTAATGCTGCTTATTTCCTCCATCTCAGAATTTAGTGACCTTGCAGAAGCTTGAAATTGACCAAGGTGGGCCAGTTTGGAAACCAGTAAATGCTACACTGGGGAGTAAAAATTAAAACTGAATGGGTTCCCTGCCCAACCAGGCCCTTGGACTAGAGATAAAACTGCCCAATCGACTATTGACAGAAAACCTGGGAAAACTGTCTGTTACCTGTTAAGAAGAGAAAGAGACATAGAGGAAGCCATCCTGGGAAGAAATGAAGAACGAGGGGCAGTAAATCTTCCTAGTGACTCAATCCTCCTGCCCCCACCCTGCTTTCTGCAAACAGGAGAGCTTGACCACAAAAGGCCTCGATGGCTAAGGCGGCAGAAGGGGAGAATCTTGCCATCACAGGCAGCATCTCCAGCCATGGTGAGGCCTAGGGGCTGCATCGCACAGACTCTTTGGGCCACGGTGGAGAGACTGGGGGCAAAGATGAGTTAGGACAACAGAAACTAGGACAACCCTCCAGGGTCCTGGAAGTCAAGAGAGTGAAGAAATCAAATACCCGCTCTCCCAATTCGTGACTCTGCTTTCACCCCACCCCTCCATGGAAGGGTTGACAACGAGGTGATGGGTGGATGCATTTCCCCTTGGGAGCCAAGACCTCTAGACCTGCAAAGCCCAGCATCGTGGAGCAGGGACCACACATCTCCACTCGGAGCAATGAAAAGTAGGACCTCTCTTATTTTTACCCCATGGTTCCAGATCTAAGTAGTCTACCTGCTGGGGACACTGTACCATATAATGACTAATGACAGGGAACGTACACTCTGTCCAAGAGGATGACACCGCCCTCGCCTGGTATCAGGTCCAGCCCAGCCCCTAGCTGTGCCTTCCAAGGGCATTCCACGGATGTCTCAGGATGGCATTTTCTCACATTCTGTTCTCTGAAGAACCAGCAGATCCCAGGGTCATGGGCCCACTTCCACATCTCCCCTGCTATGAAGTGCATCACTTGGTCCAAAGTCATGTGGTAGGAGATCTCATTTCTGTGGATCAAACACTTCCAGGCTTCCACTTCCCAGCGGATGGAATATTCCTTTCCCCTATTCCTCCCATTAAGAACAACTGAAAACTCTGCACATCATATGAACACTTAAAAAACATAAAACTCTGAAAGGTGGAGAAAAGATGGCTGGCCGCCAGGAGGCCGTGGGACCGCAGCAACGACACACTGGTGGCTTCTCCATTTTCCTGTGTCTCATATGTCCCAGACTTGCAGCTAAAGGAAGAGGTCTGGCTACCCCACTGTTACAGAAAGAGGAAAAGTTCCTGAGGGGCAAGAATGTATGCTTTCAAATCCCACGCAAATGAGAACTGTTTCCGACGCCCCTTTGTGATGGGACTAGAAAGGGACGCGTGTCTAAACCAGCGGCCACATACATGTGCAGATTAGCGTGATGCACTCTAGCCACGGGCGAGTATGACGCAGCAGCTGCGGTTGAGGCTAGGACCTGGTAGACCTTGCGGCAGCCCGCCGTCATCCTCCAGGGCCCGTGTCTGGCCGGAGCGATCACGTAAATGGCGACGTGCTGGGGACCAGCAACCCACATGCTTTACGTTTTTAAGGGGGGCGGCGTCACCACTCCTTGCCCCTACGATCTTGGACGGGCTAAGGGAACGCGTTCGGGGCACCCCATCGCAGCTTCCCCGCGGTGATACTTTACTATGCAGGCCAAGATAGGGTTTCTGCCGACCCTCGGTTTGTCCATTTCAAATGATCCATTTGGGGACAGGGAAGATGAGCCCCAGGAAAGCAGCTGGACTGAGGTCAGGATGACTGATCACCTGGTCCCCACCTGCCCCTACTGTACGAGGGGACAAAGTCATGCTTTATTTCCAGGTATCATGTCAACTTGGACCCTGTGTCCTCAAAATATTTGGTGCCGCCCTTTTTTCGGTGCACAGTTACCCAACTAAATAGCTCTTACTCTTGGCAGGGGTGGGGGTGGGGAGAGTACTCGGGGCATCATTGCCATTTACACTTGCCATGGTGTTGCAAGGCCTTCTCCCAAGGGATTCAGCCGCTCCTCAATGAGTAGGTTCTAGGTCTGGAAACTGGATCAGGTCTGAAAACTGAAACAGAGATGTTAACTCTTTATTGTGCTGGCTGCTCCCAGTCTCCCAATAATCCATTGTGTTGGATGTGAGGGCCACCTGACTGTGACATCTATCACCCCACTGATCTCCAGGATTGATTCGGCTGATCTGGCTGGCTGGGTGCGTGTCCCCTTCCTCCCTCCCTGCTCCACGTGCATCCTTCCTAAAGCCTCACGCTTGGTCGAAGAGGATGACTTTCCCCAATAGAGGCTGATCGTTCTGTGGTCGAGGGTATACGAGTAGCTGTCCCCCTGCTAGACCCTCCAAACAAGCTCTCAAGGCCCCTTTGTAGGAAAACATAGGGGAGTCAAGCTTTCAAGACCCCAGATGCATCCAAATGAGGCACTTCATGTGGCCACCTGCCTTTCAAAAAAAAACAAAATTGTTTTTGGAGCAGTTTTAGGTCCACAGCAAAATTGAGGGGAACAGAGATTTCCCATTTACCCCCCACCCCACCCCGGCACAGCCCCTCTCATCTCAACATCCCCCACCAGCGCCGCATTTGTTACGGTCGGTGAGCCCACACTAACACGTCGTAATGCCCCAAAGTCCGTAGTTTACATTAGGGTTCACTCTTGTGTGGGACGTTCCGTGTGTGTGGACAGTTGTGTAACGACGTGTCTCCATCCTTCTGGTACTCTACAGAGTCCTGCCATGGCCTCAGCATCCTCCGGCCCCACCTGCTCACCCCCCCTCGTCCCCAGCCCCCCGACCCCTCACAACCACTCAACTCTCTGCTGTCTCTACCGTTTCGCCTTTCTCACCGTGTCGGATCGTTTGGGTCTTACAGTATGTAGCCTTTTATAGATGAGCTTCTTTCACTTAGTAGTTTGCATTTAAAGTTCCTCTGTGTCTTTTCAAGGCTTGATAACTCATTTATTTTCAGCACTGGATGATATTGCATTATCTGGATGGGCCAGTGTTGATTTGTTCATTTACCCACTGAAGAACATTTTGGTTGCGCCCAAGTTTTGGCAATCATCAATCAAGCTACTATAAATGTCTGTGTGCAGGTTTTTGTGTGGACAGTTTTCAGATCCTTTGGGTGAATACCAAGGAGTGTGATTGCTGGATTGTATGGCAAGAGTACGCAAATAGTCCTCATTCCTCCGCCCCTTGCTAACCTCACGTATCTGCAAGTAGGCATCAGCATGCACATATATTATATGCACATATATTATATGCACATATATTATATGCATATATATTAGCATAAGCAAATGCACTGTTTTGAACCATTGTCTGTTAGCTCAGTTAAGAATTAGAGAAATGAGAGGGGTGCCTGGGTGGCTCAGTTGGTTAAGCGGCTGCCTTCGGCTCAGGTCATCCTAGGGTCCAGGATCGAGCCCTGCATTGGGCTCCCTGCTCACCGGGTAATGTGTTTCTCTCTCTCCCTCTGTCCCTCCCCCTCCCATACTTTCTCTCTCTCTCTCTCTCAAATAAATAAATAAAAAGTCTTTAAAAAGCTGAAGAATTTAAAACACAAAATTTAGGATACCATGACCTCTCATGGGGAGGCGGGAGGCTGAGAAGAAATCCCAGTGGCCCTGTGGGAGGTAGTGGTAAGAACCTAGTTTAGATATTCCACATATAGATAATATCTCTATATATGTATATAACATTTACTTCTGCATGGAAAAGAAATTTCTCTTCCCAGCCCAGCAAGCCGAAAAACATAAGATAAGCCAGCATCTAAAAATAAAACCTCTTTGACCCGGTGATAAAAAACGTGCAGATGTTCTGTCCCTTTTGTGTGCCCAAGACGGTTTTTGGGGTGTTCCTTCATCTTTTTTTCTCTCCTTGGCCTGACATACCGTGTAAATGACTATATTTTTCATTTTCCATTTTGCTCTGGCTGCTGGGAAGCTCCGAAGTGGACCTCTGACTTCCGGTTAATCGCTCTAGGCCCCTGGGACCTGCCCTTCCACATTGACAACCTGACTTCCGCTTCGGTCTTATTTCAAAAGGTGGAAGGCGTCCTGCCTCTTGAGTCCACGCTGGAGACGGACTTTAGCCAGCCTGCAGTTATTCTGACATTGACTTACCTTGACCTTTGCATCTGAGAGGAGAGGCACAACCCCGTGCGTAGCTCCACTGAATGGTGACAAACAACACACGCCCATGGAACCAGCCCGCGGAACTAGGTGAAGAACATTCCAGGCAACCCTCCTCCCGCCTCCCCCAGTTGTCCCCGCCTCACTGAGGAAAACCACCAACTGGCTTCTAGCCTCAGAGATTCCAACTTGAAGCTTTTTAAAGACGAGTTTCTGGAAGCTGTAAATCAGGAAATCTGCGTTTCCATCCTGTAAGGAAATGGCATCCGGTGGCCTGGGCCTGAAGCGCGACCCTTGTCCCTTAGGAAGAGTACGATCTCCCCGTCTTGTCACCCACCTGGCCCACAGGCAGAGACTCACAACTCTTGCCTTTTTCCATCCGTTGACCTTAACTTCAATGTTTTTGTACTTTTGACCACCCTGAGCCTTTCATGCAGTGAGGTGGTATGAGATAAATAAGCAAATCAGAAAGGAGGGGAGGAAGGAGAGGAAATGTCCTCTCCTGCTCTGAGCCATCTTCCTGGCACAGCGGCCTGCTGCTGCCGTCCGACCAGACGATGTTACAAAATAAAGAAAATTCCTTAAGTCAGGTGGCGGGGGCGGGGGGAGCAGACCTAGTCCCACATGCATTTCCTGGTTTATATACCGAGAAATAACTTGTGAGAACCCACGGCAATTTCTCACGGCCCCTGAACTTTCTAACAACTGTGATCTTTGACTCCCCACCTCCCTCCTTGTGGTAAATCACGGTGAAACCCCACACTGACACAGAACAAGACAAAATAATCGTCAGTGTACGTGGGGGGCTGATGAACAAGGATGAGCGGGAGACATAACCTTGTCTGGCAAGAAAGGCCCAGAGTGTTGCCAAGACTGCCCTGAGGTAGGACGGGGGTGGGGCGGTGGCAGAAGAGAACTTGAACTTTGGTATCTTCTGTGCTGCTTTGGTTTGTCACCGTCATGTAAACGTGGAGAGTTTTCAAAAGAGCAGGGATGGAAACAGGCAGAGCGATGTTGACCCATCACCTCTAGCGTGTATATCTAATGAAGTGCTTTTGCTCCGAGGTGACAAGGAAGCAGGAGTGTCTGCTCTTGAGCTCGGAAAGGCAGGCTTTTTCCCAAAGGAGGTGGCACGGCTTTGATGTTGCCCGCTAGAAATCGCTTCAACCGATGATTGACCTTGTCACCTAATCGGTGTCCACAAATGACTATGGCAGAGGCTGGAGATGTCCACCAATACCCATTTCCACCTTCATCCTCTTGGAATCAACCCCCAAACTGAGCTGGGCACATGACCACCTAAAATCAAGAGCACGTTTCCCAGACCTTCAACTCCTCGCAGCTACATACGGCCGCGAGATTAAGTTCTGGGCAACGAAACGGAAGCAGGTATGCTGAGTACGAACTTGGAAGGTCTCCTTAAAGGGAAGGGGTCACCCTTCTTCTTTCCTGCTCTCTGTGCTGTGAAACTATGACCGGAGCTCCAGCAGCCACCTTCCGCCGCGTGCGGGGATCAGCACTGTGGAAGGAGCCTGGGTCCCCGCACAGCAGAGCCCTCCGCGCGCCCAGCCAGCACTGCCAGTCTCTGAAACTCTTTTCTGGGACACAACTAAGCATTCGTTAAGCCACTGTGATTTTATACACACACACACACACACACACACACACACACACACACACACACTTTTTTTTTTTTAGATTTTATTTATTTATGACAGAGAGAGAGAGCAAGAGAGGGAACACAAGCCCGGGGGGAGCCGGAGAGGGAGAAGCAGGCTCCCCACGGGGCAGGGAGCCCGATGCGGGGCTCGATCCCAGGACGCTGGCATCGTGACCTGAGCCGAAGGCAGACGCTTAACTGACTGAGCCACCCAGGCGTCCCCACTGTGATGTTTCTGTTGTGCAGACAAACCTAACCCTAAGTGACCCACTGACTTGAGTTTATCTATTCTAAAATCAAATCAATTTTGACAAACATCTTCCAACATGAAACAGCCTTACATCGCCAATTCTGTGCATCAGGTTAGAACATTCAGTTCCTGGGGGCGGGGCACCATTCTAAACTAATTTGTCCCACAGGATTTACCAGGAAACTATAGTTTAAAATTAACATCCGTCGAGGAGTTTTACTGAGAGATTTTTGTCCGAGTGAATGATCACTGGCACTTGCTTTGAATTCTTTTTTTCCCCCAACTGGAATTATCGTAGTCCCAGTTTAAGGCAGAGTCTTGTCCCAATTATTTGAGTTTAAAATGCACATACATTGATCTACTCTAGAACAATGAAACCAAAATCTGTGAGGGGTGGGTCCCAGGGCTCTGCAGTTTAAACAAGTATCTTAGTAGGTTCCGTGCACATGAAAATTTGAGAATTTTTTGGTGCCTCTTTCTTTCTCTCAAAAGCTGGAGTCGACTCCAAAGTGTTTTCTGAAAGAGACTTTGGTGCCGGCTTGTAGGTATTTTTCTTTCCTCCGCTGAGATGGAGCACGGCCCCAGCCAGCCATGTGTCTGGAGGCAATCCTAAATTCTCTTCTCCCTTTTAGTCATTAAAAGAACAACAATCTTCTTTTAATCAATAACACAGGTTCGTCTGAGAGATCCCAAACTCATATGCTGCCTTGTTCAGTTTTAACCAAATCCCCATCAGGAGAAATAAGACAGGTGGTGGTAGATTGCCCAAGGAAATGCAGTCCACTCCTTCTTGTCGCTTTTCTGAAATTTATCCTTGAAATGTATCAGCGTAGCAGAGAATTGCCCGCTTGGGTTATATTGTGCCCCCCGG
>LNAC01000741.1:78384-104306 GCA_002007465.1 Ailurus styani
CCCCCCACCCCGTTTGGTTTGGTTTGCACTGAACTGTGCCCTGGGGTTCACTATCAGTCTTCCTTTGAACGCTGTTACAAGCAACAACGAGAGGAGATGTGCTAGTGTGACTTGGGCAGGGCCGTTGGAGAGAGCGTCTCCGTGAGCAGTCTGTCCGGTCCCGGTGTCAGAAAGCACAGCCCTTCCAGGGAACGATTGTTTGTTTTCACCCAATGATGGGATAAATGCAATTACAAGTTCCTTGTTCCTCTTTGCCTTGGTTTCTGAGAGGCTCCGCACGGATATCTCTTGTGACCCACTTGGAGCAAATGGAAGGCGTGCATCGCTCTGTGCCGCTGTCAGCCCTGACCTTTGTATCATCACGCGTGCTTTCCTACCTCCTGTCTCCCAGCTTATACATCGTGTCGCTTGTGTGGCATGTGTTTCAAGAAGCCCCTGTTAATCCTCCCTGAAAGAGCAGAGAGGGATGGGTGGATGGAGGCAAATCCAGATCTTCTGGCTCCGAGTCTGATCTCGCGCTACATCAGCATTTCCTCCGTTGCGCACCCTCTCCACCGAAGCACACCTTCCAAAAGGAAGAGGCAAATTTTTTGAGTAACATATAAGAGAAATAAAAATGTCTTCTAGGGAAAGACCGCTGTTTCTGGGAGTAGGTAGGGAGGGTAGAGAGGGGAAGAGGGAAAAAGCCAACGAATGGAAAACAAGAACAAGAGAAAAGAAGTGAAAAGCAAGTATGAAAGGAGAAAGGGACCGTGTAAAGCAGCAAGGGTCGTTCTCAGGCGGCCACAGCAGAAGTTCTGATTGTCCGGCGCCGGACATCGGGCCGCTCGGCCGAGATCACTTCCGTCCGTGCGCTCCGGCGGGTCCTGGCGCTCAGCCGCTTGCCTGGGTCACGTTCTGCAGGTTTCGCGGCGGTCCCTTCCCCCCAGCGTGTTTCAGAGACACGGAAGGAAGGAATAGAAATTGAAACCGCAGGGCTTCGTGCTTGGAACGTGTGTCTTTCTGACGCACGAGGGCGCTGTTCGTCCGGTCGCCCTTCGCGGGGGACCCGAGGTCTGTGGGCTGGAGCTCAGGGGGGGAGGAGTGTCGGCGGCTGTTCTGGGGTCGCCGGGTTTTCTGGAATGGGGGGGACGCGTGCTGGGTTCTGAAGGGCTGGCCTCCTGCCACAGGGCTGCCGACGGGAAGCTCTTTCCGGTCCGAAAGCAGCTGCCTGCGTGTGGCGTGTCTGCAGCACAGGACGCGCGGGTCGAGACCCCACTGCCAGGGTCCGAGCAGAATCAAGGGTGCACGGAGTGAGGCGCGTAAACTCTTCCCAGCCTAAAAAGGGACGCGTCATCTCCTAGAGCTGGCGGGGGGGGGGGGTTAAATGGGATGCAGGGCCTACGTAAAGCAGGCAAGGCGCCCACGATGCACTAGAGGGACCAGGTCAGGAGAAGCTCAGACTAGCTGGTGCTCGGCAGGGCTGACAGACATGGGGCTCGATGCGTATTCGAGTGAGTGAGTGAATGAAGGAATGAGTGAAGCGGGAATAATTGAACACGGTTTAGTGGACTGAGGAAGACCGACACTTCCAACTTCCCTCGTGTGGAGTCAGCGGGCTGGGTTCACTCAGAGCGGAGCAACCCGTCCTGTGAGCGGCTAGCACCGCGGAGCTCGGCCAGGCTTTGCTGCTCCTCCTCGGACTGGCAAGAAAACAGCGGTCGGAGGGCAAAGGCGCCGTGCCGGAGGTTTCAGAGCTGATTAGTGAATCCAGATAAGACGCGGGTCTCCCGAGTCCCAGCACAGAGCTGCGCCCCCAGGAGCCCCCAGACAGGCCGCGCTGAAGGGCGGGACGAACGGGCACTGGGGCGACCTGAGTGCGCTGACCCTGGAGACCACGTCGGCTCTGGGTTTGACAGTGCTTGTGAGAGGCGCCCTTACCCAGCAGGGACCCCGCCCCAGTGTGGAAAGAGCCAGAACCGCCAAGAACCTCATGCTTGCCCTGGGGCCACCCACGGCTGGCGTCTCATCTGAGGGATCTGCAGAGAGAGCTCTCACTTCCCCAAATGTGCTTCTTCCTGTGTCACAAGCAGCCCTTGGGTCACCTCCTTCCTTTGTGCAATGAGATCCAAAGAGCAGTTTCCGCCTCTGCTGCTTCTCTTTCCCGTCACCACTTTCCGTAGCTTCTCCAGGACCCGCTTCTCCGGATGCAACCCTGCTCCGTCCCCAGCTGGCTTTTCTAGGGGACGCTGCCCCGCGCTTCCTGACCTCGCCAGACTAACAGAAGGACTCCTGAGCCCTGGGCTCCCTCCTTCGCCCGGGGAGAGCAGGCTGTCCTGGCCAGTGCACCCCTCTGCTTTTGATCTACAGCAGGAAGCAATAAAAGGCACCTTCCCCGTGCCTTCTGTGACCACATTTTCCAAATTCGCGAGCAGGACGCTCCCCCACCGGGCACGTGCCTTTCTCGGGACTTCCGAACAAAAGACATAGAATTGGGACCATGCCAGAAAATCCAGGATGGATGGTCGCCACGCACAAACCTCAGGGGAAGTGCTCTCCTCGGGGGGATGCCTGCCGGAAGCTGCCATCTCCTTGGGCCGCGGATTCAAGACTGGGCGTGACTCCGATTCCAGACACGGGCGCGCTGGTGAACTGCCCAGGGCCTGCCAGGAATCTGGGCATGAGCGGTGGTGTCCAGAAAACCCCTTTCCTTGATTTCGCTCGTTGGTCGTGTCTGCATAAGGACCGCAATCCCATGAAGGCTTTGCAGCGATGGTTCTTTTAAAAATATCAATCCAACCACTTAAAAATGTCCATTAAAAGGAGACAAACCATAAGAGACTCCTAATCTCACAAAACAAACTGAGGGTTACTGGGGAGTGGGAGGGTAGGGACAGGGTGGATGGGTGATGGACATTGGGGAGGGTTTGTGCTGTGGTGAGTGCTGTGAAAGGTGTAAGCCTGGTGATTCACAGACCTGTACCCCTGGGGCAAATTTACATTTTAAAAATGTAAAAAATGTCCATGAAATACTGCAATGACATGTTTCACGTGTCAGGTACTGTGCTGTGTTATTCTAATGCTTTGGGGTCCGTGTGGCACACAGGAGCTCATGCTAGTCGTGTCCAGAGAAGGATCCGACGACTGACCAGCTGATTTCTACCTTCCACACTCAACTGTAATAAAGAAATTATGGCATTATAGAAAGAGAGCCAGACTTGGTGTCACAGGTCTTGGGTTCAAATGTTGACTCCTCTGCTAATGGCTGTGTAGTCCTGAGCAAGGGAGTCCAGCCTCCGTCTCCTCTCTGTCCACAAGGAAGTCATGACACACTCTGGCACCGAGGTTGGGTGAGGGCCAAATGCTGGCAAGTTGTTTACGTTCCTGTAACATAAAAGATGCTGAGGAAAGGTTTCCTTCCTCCCTTCCTTTCCTTTCTTCCTTCCTCCCGTCCTTCCTCCTTCAGGAGCTTAGAGACCAATGGTAGGACAGATTCTGCTCTCGCTAACACACATTATAGACTGTCATGCAGCTCAGTGAGGCTGCAAAGACATGCCAAGCCTGCCTGCTGTGGTGTGTCGCCCGTGGGCTGGGGGAACCGCCCAGACTGGCAGAGCTGGGAGCCATTCACTGTCTTCCTGCCCACCAGGCCTGTTCCTGGGCTCTCCACCCAGATCCACTCTGCGAGAAGTGTCTTCCAGGGCTTTCATCGGCCACACGTGATCAGAGCTCAGAAAGAGCCAGTGGGGCTGGTTGCCAACCACCATCCCCCACGAGAAAGACAGGAGCCCAGGAGCCCGGGGAGAGGAGCGTGGCCACAGCAGGCCAGGCTAACGGGGGAGGTCACTAGAACATACCAGAGTAGCCCACTGTGAGGGGAAACTCAATTCTAGGAAATTTCAGATATGTGGTTTAGGGTGTTTTCACCTAAACCAACCAGAACAGCCAGCACCAGGTGCTCACAACTTAAAAGCAGCCACAACAAAAAGCCACCTCGGCGTGTCCCAGGGCAGTAAGTAGCACTCTGCTCTTCAGGTGACCGTGCCCTGCTCTGTCTAGGTGCTCAAAGACATTAGCGTGTGAGACTTTCAACATCCCAGGGAGGCGGGCAGACTGACTGTCGTTACTGGATTGTACAGAGGGGGAAACTGAGATTCAGAGACATTACACAACTTGCCAAGATCACACCTGAGAGGCAGAGCTGTGGCTCTAAGCCCAATAATCCGACTCCGAATCCAGACTTCTTAAAGAAAACATAAATGGCCTCTCAACTCGTGCTTGAGCTTCCCAGAGTTATCACGGTGGTGGGTGGTGATCTGTTCTGCCCGAGCCTATTCTCTTTCTACAGCAAGAGAAGTTCTCACTGCACACCAGCAACTCAGCTAAAGACGACATTTTCAGCTTCCCTTGCAGCGACAGTTGTCCATGTAATTATGTTTGGGCCAACGTGAAACATAAGTAGAAGTGATGTGTGCACTCTGCCAGGCCAGCCCCTTAAAACAAAGGCCTGTGCTCTCTTCCTTCCTGATGGCAGGGATTCGGAATGTGATGGCTGGAGCTGAGGAAGCCATTTTGGAGTGCAGCACCTCTGAACGACTCACCTGAAATGCGATGTGAGTAGAAATAACTTGGTGTAAGTACTGTATTTCTGTGTTTGTTACAGTGGCCTCACATTTACTCTACCTCACTTCCCCCACCCTACTGTCTTCTGTCTCACATGTCCACCTTGGAAAAGCACGCCAGGCATCCATCAGCCCACACCAAGGGGTCTGGACTTCGATAAGCAGAGAGAGGGCCCAGGAATGCTGAGACAACCCCGGGGTGTTTATACCAGCAGGGTGGATCGGTGAGACCTGGAGAGAAGGGAGCCTTGTGGCATTTGGGAAACACAACAATGAGGGCCATTATTGGCTGAGGTGGTGAAATCATGATCAGAGCCTCTGGGCTCTTGGCATGACCTTTGGGGTCAGGGGTGCCTGGGCAAGAATGGCCGGTTGGTTTGAGTTCAGGGTGCCCCAATTCCAGTGGCTCCAGTCTCCCTCAAGAAACGTGGGAAAACCTCTCTGTTGGACAGCTCAGGGACTGACCCCAACCTGAGCTGCTACCAAGCATCGGAAGAAGCTTTCTGAACAAATCAGGAACAATTAGACATTGTGCACGCAGGGAGATCACACTCTGTCCAAATCTCACAGCCCGTCTTCTTGGATATCAGCTTACAGTCCCTGGGGAGAGGACTTGCTCCCCTGGAGAGGTCACGCCTCAGCCCAGCTAATCTGAAGCCAAGTTCTTGGCACTCACCTGTCCTCACAGGGCTCTTCTTGAGCAGAGCACCCAGGAGAACCCTAGAGGGGCAGCTGCAGTCGCACTTGCCCACTTCTTATCACGGGCTCGTCCGTCTTCTCCCAATCGAGAACAGTCAAGGGCAGGTATGCAAGCCAGCGGGACATCTTCCTCCCCGTGTGGACAGTGACTGGGGCTCTGGGTGCATAGGGTCCGAATCAGAGCAGCCCAGCCCCCGCCCAGCCCTCCCCATCCCCTGGAATTCCCCAAAGCACGTGTGCAAATTTTCAGTAGTATGGGCAGAAAACAAAGTTATTTTATCATCATATGTTTATTTTAATTAGTACAGAAAAAATAACTAGCACGCTAAACTGATGATTTCATGGATACAGTTACTTAGGAAAGATTAATTTAAAACTGAAAAAATTTAACATAGATCTAAAAACATACTGAGTAAATGATGGCACAGGTGAGCCATGCGGCTAAATAAAGGCCGTGCTGGAAGAGTGCTCTTGACTAGGCTCATTCTCCGGCTGAAAAGGAAAACTACGGTTGCTCAACGGACCTGCTCTTTTTTTGTTGTGGGTGTGGTTTTCTTAAATGTTGTTTTGCTTAAAGATTTTATTTATTTATTTATTTGAGAGAGAGAGAGCATGAGCAGGGGAATGGGGGCAAAGGGAGAGGGAGAAGCAGACTCCCCGCTGAGCAGGGAGCCCTATGGGGGCCTCGATGCGGGGCTCCACGTGGGACTCGATCCCAGGACCCTCAGATCACGACCTGAGCAGACACTTAACCAACTGATCCACGCAGGCGCACCCCAAACACTCTTCCTAACTAACAAATGCGGTCCCTTTCCAGGAAGATTATTTACCTGGGAGATCAAATTAAGATAGCAGCGGTTTAAGCAAGCAGATTTGCATTTTAGGGAAGTGATTCTGAAATCGAGTTACCGGAGAAAATCCAGGACCCCCAGTTCAGTTCGAACGTTAGGTGAATTATTGCACACGACACATTGAGACTAAAAATTATTCATTGATGGGCGCCTGAGTGGCTCAGTGGGTTAAAGTCTCTGCCTTCGGCTCAGGTCATGATCTCAGGGTCCTGGGATCAAGGCCCGCATCGGGCTCCCTGCTCAGTGGGGAGCCTGCTTCCTCCTCTCTGCCTGCCTCTCTGCCTACTTGTAATCTCTCTCTCTGTGTCAAATAAATAAAGTCTTTAAAAAATAAAAATAAAAATTATTCATTGATGATCTGAAATTTAAATGTATCTGGACATGTTTTTGTCCAACAAATCTGGCAACCCTCCTCTGAAAGTCTTAGTTCTTCTCAGCAACTCCAGCTTACCCCGCACGCCAGTCCTAGCTGATCGATAAAATACTTGTCATGTCTTTCACACCCTCCGCCTCCGTTGCAGGTTAGGTCTGTAGCATGTCTCCACCGATGTGGCCAGGATCCCTGATTTGTTTCCCTGTCTGCAAACATATTGCCTCGGATTCCATCTGCTGCTGGAATCATCGTCCCAAAACGCAATTCTGACCCCTGCCAAAGAGCCTCTCCTGGGTGACCCCTACCACCGCCCAAGCTCCTTAGCACGTGCAAAGCCAGCCGTTCTCCTCACCCTCCCGGCCGCCCAGGACGTGGCTTTCGGCTCCCCGCAGAGCGGGCTTTCACGTGTCCTCAGGTTGGCTTCTGCTGACCTCTCCGCCTGGAAACATCTGCTCCAGGTCTCCGTCATGAGTCCCCGTGTCACCTCGGCTCTCTCTGCACCTGGCAGACGGAACCTGAGGGGCACGGGCCACGTGGCTAACTCTCTATTCCAGTGGTGCAGTGCAGTACCTGGGAGACGGTACCAGGGTGCGGTCCTGACCGCACAGGAGGGGGCGGGGACTCTCACGGCGCTCGGAGGTTAGGAAGAGAGAAAAGGGACACGTAGAAGATGAAAAGAAGGAACTTGGCCACGTTGCTTCTTCCTGCGCCTCTTCTCTTACAGTCACCGTGCATGGAGCAACAGGACCTGCCCGAGCCCCGTGTGCACGCGTGACAGCCGCACGCTCGCCACGCCCAGTCCTCGAACGTGGAACCGAAGACCAGGGACGGGGATGCGAGGGTTGCCCCCGAATACCTAACCCGTCAGAGGAATAGCCCGACTCAGACCCCAAGGCTTCTTCGTGTGCGTCCGGCACTGTNCTCCCCCCACCCAACCCCCAACCCCTGTCTGTTCCAGAAGGAGGCCCCGGACAACAAATCATTTCTTCTCTGCAGGCCGCTCGCTCCTTATTTTATACACGACTTCTCCATTTGGCTTGCTGTGCTGAACTGGTGATGATTAAGAATTTGCCATGAATGTTTTCAGAAAAAAAATAAAATAGAGGAAAGAATGGGGTCTTTAATTGCTGCTGGGGCAAACAGCTGGGTAAACAGGGCTGATTCTTTTGCAAAAGGGAAAAAGCAGGGGGGTAATAAACAGGGCTGATTCTTTTGCAAAAGGGAAAAAGCAGGGTGGAAGTTGGGGGTAGAACCGGAACCCTTTCCCTGACCCTGGGACTGTAGGACATTCCGGGCAGCATATTCCTGAGAAGAGACTTGCTGTCAGAGTCAGGGACCGAAGTGTTTTTAGATCTTAAAATTATCTTAAATTACACCATTTCTTAGGTCTCTCTTGGAAATTCCAAACCCTTCAAGGTTTTTTTTGTTTTGTTTCTTTTCTTGCTTTTATTTTTTATTTTTTAAAGAAGTTTAGTTTAGTTTAGTTTAGTTTAGTTTAGTTTAGTCTTGGAGAGCGAGGGAGAGCAGGGAGGGGCAGAGGGAGGAGGACGGAGAGAACCCCAAGCAGGCTGCACACCGAGCACAGAGCCCGACACGGGGCTCAGTCTCACGACCCTGAGATCATGACCTGAGCAAAATCAAGAGTCAGACGTGTAAATGACTGAGCCACCCAGCACCCCTCTTTTCCTATTTTTAAAAATTATTTTTAAAATTGAGTTTTACGGGCGCCTGGGTGGCTCAGTCAGTTAAGCATCTGCCTTCGGTTCAGGTCATGATCCCAGGGACCTGGATCGAGTCCCATATCGGGCTTCCTGCTCAATGGGGAGTCTGCTTCTCCCTCTGACCCTCCCTCTCCATGCTATTTCTCTCTCAAATAAATAAAGAAAATCTTTTTTTAAAATTTTTAATTAAAAAAATAAAATTGAGTTTGCATACCTAGAATGCACAAAGCACACTGATCTTTTTTTTTAATTAATATTTTGTTTATTTGAGAAGCAGGGGGAGCAGCAGAGGGAGAGGGAGAAGCAGGCAACCTGCTGAACAGGGAGCCTGATCAGGGGCTCGATCCCAGGACCCCAGGATCATGACCCGAGTCAGACGTAGCCCCTCAACCAACTGAGCCCCCCACGTACCCCAAGATCATGCTGATCTTAAATGTCCAGGTCGATATGTTGTTACATATGCACACACAGTCCTCGGATCAAGACGTCAGATATCTCCATTTCCTCAAGAGGGTCCCTGTGCCCCTTCCCAGTCAATACCTCTACCCAGGGACAGCTTGATCTTGGCCTCTGTCACCCTCACTCAGTTGGGCGTATTCTTGAACATCACGGCAGGTATTCTGTGTGTGGTTCTGCTCAGCACTAGGTGTTCGAAATTCACCTGTTGTGTGTGTCTGTCGTCTGTTTCTCTTTACTGCTGAGTCACATTTTTTTTTTCTGTACGAATGATTCACAATCCGTTGATCTGTTCTTTGATACTTGGGTTATTTCCAGTTTTGTACTACTATGGATAAATCTAATGTGAACGTCCTTGTACTTACCTTTGACAGATAGAGCTGCTCATTTCTCTTGGGAGTTTGGCTAGGTGTGGGTTGCTTGGTTGTGGAGCTGACTCTCAAAGTTTAAAGGAAATGAGTGAAGTAACTCTCCCCCTAACCACGTGAAGGAGACGGCCTTAAGCAAACCTATAGAGTAAGTAAAGATGTATTTATTGACCTCAAAGTGTTCAGTGTCCCTTCAGCCTTCTATGCCAAGACCTATTTAGGACACCTAGTCAACTCGAGTGGGTTCACTGTCTTCCATGATTCTGGAAATTTGTAAGGATAAACAAACCCAGAGAGAATAATGCTATCAATTCCCATGTGTCACGCTGTTTCAACAGTGGTGAGTGCATTCCCAGCTCTGCCTTGTCTATCGCTCTAATGATTTTATTTGAAAGAGAGTGAGAGACAGCACAAGTCCAGGGGAAGCACAGAGGGAGAGGGAGAAGCAGACTCCCCGCTGAGCAGGGAGTCCGACGTGGGGCTTGATCCCAGGACCCCAAGATCACAACCTGAGCTGAAGGCAGACACGTAACTGACAGACACCAGGAGCCCCTGGAATATTTTTTTAAAGATTATTTATTTATTTATTTGACAGAGAGAGAGGGAGAGATCACAAGTAGGCAGAGAGGCAGGCAGAGAGAGAGGAGGAAGCAGGCTCCCCGCTGAGCAGGGAGCCCCATGTGGGGCTCGATCCCAGGACCCTGAGATCATGACCTGAGCCGAAGGCAGAGGCTTTAACCCACTGAGCCACCCAGGCGTCCGCCCCTGGAATATTTTAAAACAAATCTTGGACCTCTGAAGTTTAGCCATGAGTGCTTCAGTATATACATCTGACACATAATAACCGTTGGATTTAACATTACTACCACACCTAAGAAAAGTTACTTAGATTTCTGCATATCATCTGTGTTCAAATTTTCCCAACTGTCTCAAAACCATTGGGGTGCTTGAATCAGGATCCCACAAAGTTCTGCACATTGTTTTCACACTTAAGTCTCTTTCAATTTAGAACGATTCTTTCTTTCCCCTTCTTTACCTTTTTTTAAATGTCACTTATGTGTAGAAGAAACCAGTTCATTTGATCTATAGAAAATCCTGTTCCAGGTTTTTCTGATTAAGTCTTCGTGGGTCATACATGGACCGTATACTCTATTTCCTCTAAACTGGGAGGTAGAACTAGAAGCACGATTAGACTCTGGTTGAGTTTTTAATGAGTTTTGCAGACGTCGCATCATAGGTGGCTCTGTGTCCTCCCTCTTGGATCAGTCCTATCAGGAGGCACGTGGCATCTTGTCTCCTACTTTGAAAGACGCCAAGATGTAAAGCGTGAGTCCTTCCCCCTTCCACTCTTCCCAAGGCTTTGCTCGCTTCTTGCTCTCCCGGCGCCCCGCCTTCAGTGCCTGTCTCTGCGCCGCCACGACCCACAGACACACACTGTGACCACCGCCCTCTCGATCCGCTCCCCGGCGGCTTCAGCGGCTCATCTCAGGGTGCAGTCGGAGGGACCGATGGACTGTACACCACTGTCACCACCCCGCAGCCCTGTCTGCAGTCAAGAGGACTCCATTCTCCACACCAAGGGCCACCGTGAAGCGCAAGCAGCACACAGGTGCTCTGTGCATCTCCGAAAGAGGTCGCTGAGATGAGCTTCTCAGTTCACCAGTTTTCACTAGTGGAGGACACACCCCTTCTCACAAGACACCACAGTTGGAAGCCTAGTACTTATAAAGGTGTTTTCCTGGTTGGCGCTAAATATGCTTTTTTTAGATATTTTTACTCAGTCATAGGCCTGGTCGTTGACATAAATCCACAGATGTGGCACCGATCAAGTTGATTTAGGATTAAGCATATTCAAGCCTCTATGGCTCTACTCCCCTCCCACCACCTTTTTTTAGTTTTAATTGTGGTTCTAATAAAAATAAAATAAAATGTGTCCTCTGAAACCCTTTAAGCGTGCAGTTCAGGGATGTGGACTATCCTCACGGGGTTGTACAGCAGATCTCCAGAACCTTCTCATCTTGCAGAACGGAAACTCCATACCAGCCAAATAACAACCCCAACCCACTCTCCCTTTCCCCTCCCCCGCCCTCCCACTACCAGTCTACTTCCTGTTTCTGTGAATTGGACAACTCTAGGCAGCTCATGCAAGTGCAACCCTAACCGTATTTGTCTGTCTGTGACTGGCTGGTTTCACTCAGCACGATAGCCTCAACTTTCATGCTTGTATAGCAGGTGACATGTTTTCCTTCTTTTTTAAGGCTAATATTCCATTGTAGGTACATATATCCCACATTGTCTTTCTCCATTCACTGGGCAATGAACACATGGGCTTCTTCCACCTCTTGACTAATTGTGAATAATGGTGCAATAAACATATGTGTGCAAATATCTATTTGAGATCCTGTTTTAAATTCTTTTGGATATATACCTAGAAGTGGGCTTGCTGGATTGTATACTAACTCTATTTTTGTTTTTTGAGGAAACGCCATACCATTTTGCACAGTGGCTGCACCGTTTTCTATTCCCACCAGCAGGGCACGATGGTTCCAATTTCCCCACATCCTTGCCAGCACTCGTGTTTTGTATTTTGTGGTTTTTATCATTGCTATCCTTGCTAGTGCAAGGTGATACCTCATTGTGATTCTAGCTTGCATTTCTCTGATGGTTAGTGAGGTTGAGCATCTTTTCATGTGTTTGTTGGCTATTTGTGTATCTTCTTTGAGAAGTGTCTGTTCAAGCCCTTTGCCCTTTTTTAATTGAGTTATTTCATTTTTTGTTGTTGAGTCATTGGAGTTCTTTACACATTCTGGATATTGATCCCCTTATCAGATATATAATTTGCTATCATTTCTCCCCATTCCATAAATTGCCCTTCTCTCTGTTAGTTGTTGCCTTCAATGTGCAGCAGTTTTAGGGTTTGATGTAGTCCTATTTGTCTTTGTTTGCTTTTGTTCCCTGTTCTTTTGGTATCATATCTGATAAATCATTGCCAAATCCAATGTCATGAAGATTTTCCCCTATGTATTCTTCTGCGAGTCTTGTGCTTTTAAATCGTACGTTTAGGTCTTTAGTCCTTTTCGAGGTAAATTTTAAATGTAGTGCAAGGTAAGGACCTAACTTGAATATTTCACATGTGAACATCCTGTTGTGCAAGTGTGGCATTTGCTGAAGATGCTGTCCTCTCCTCATTGTGTGCTCTTGGCTCCCTGTTGGAGATCGCTTGACCACACACACAAAGGTGGATTTCTGGCCTCTCGGTTCTGTCCCATAGGTCTAGATGTCTGTCTTTATGCCAGTACCTGTTTAGATTACTATAGCATTGTTACTTGTTTTGAATGCAAGAAGTGTGAGGCCTCCAACTTTGTTTTTGTTTTTCAAGATTTTTTTTGGCAATGCAGGCAATTTGAGATTCCATATGAATTTCAGGATTTTTTTTTCCATTTCTGAAAAAAGTACCATTGGTATTTTAAAAGGAAATGTATTGAATCAGTGGATAGCTTTGGGTAGATAGCTAACGGGTAGTAAGGACAGTTTAGCAATATTACATCTTCCAATGGATGAACACATAATGTCTTTCCATTTACTTGTGTCTTCCTTACTTTCTTTTAGCAATGTTTTGTAGTGTTCAGTGTACAGGTCTACCACTTCCTTGGTTAAGTTTACTCCCAAGTATTTTTTTATGCCATTGTAAATGGGATTGTTGTCTTAATTTCTTTCTTGGATTGTTCACTGTTAGTGTAAAGAAATGCAGAACTGACAACAGATCTGTGTTCGGGTTCTCTAGATGTGGTTTCCGGAGACATAAGGGACCATATCTGTACTACAAGCTCTGTTAAGTTTCAAATGATTGACAAAACCTTCCCAGTCTGTGTGACTGTAAGTCATCTGCCTCAGGTTCTCCTTTAAAACCAGCCCTGGCAGGGGCGCCTGGGGGGCTCAGTCAGTTAAGCCTCTGCCTCCAGCGCAGGTCAGCGGGGAGTCTGCTTCCCCCTCTCCCTCCCCCTCGGCTCCTCCGCCAGCTCATGGTCTCTCCCTGTCAAATAAGCACATAAAAGCTTTAAAAATCAATCAAGCAATCAATCAATCACTCAAACCCTGGCAGCTTGCACATGTGCGTTTAATGGGCCCGCTCTGGTCGTGGGTAGGGGACACTCTTCTTGGGTCTGTTGTGGCAGAAGAACTCGGAGAAAGAACAATCACCCGTTTCCTTACAGCCCTCAGGTGCTTCAGAGGCCGCAGCGCCTGAGTTTAGAGGTCTCTCCCTCCAGACTTGACTGAGAGGCTGCAGAAGGGAGAGAAACCAGGACAGGAAAAAAAGGACGCCCTGACGAGGCTTAGAGCCGTGTGGGTGAACAGCGTCCAGACCTTCCGCTCGGCAGGGCCCGGAAGCGCCGCTCGCAGAGACGAGAGCACCCCGCGCGATGAGGCGCACGCGTGCCCTGCGCGGCGGTTTCTTACGCGGGAAGCTGACGAGGGAAAAGAGCCGGGAGGGACGTTTCTTGAGTGAGAACGAGTGTGAGGGAGGCACCTGCCGCGGAGCCCCCCTAGAATGTTGAGGAACGAAGACAGGCTCACACTGCGGTCTGAGGTAGACACGAGCTCACGCGCGGGTGAGGAGGGATGCTCTGGGCAGGGCACCTCGGTGACGACCTAGGAGCGCCTTCTCGGCTTTTGTAGTTTCTCCTGCGCAAACAGCCCCCTTCCTCAGCTCGTCAGCTGCTCCTGTGACAGGCCCCGGAGGGCTCTCTCCTCACTCCACTTCCTTCTCGTCAGCCCTACTTCCCATTCCGTCCACCCGCCTTTCGGTAACCGCGCCTCGGTGCGGGCGTGTGAGACAGAAAGCACCGCAGAGACACGGACGCGCCCAAGAGACAGAGCCGCGGAGAGAATTCATGAAGCCTGAAGCACAGCTGCAGAATTCAGACAAAAACGTCAAGGGAACAGAGTGTTCCAGCTGACTTAACTTCCTGTTGATGAGGCTCAGAAGAGGAGGGGCGAGGCGTGGAGTCCAGAGCTGTGGCGGCGGGAGGGCCGGGGACCCCTTCTCATCGGGGTGGCGTTCCTGGCGTTCCCGTCGGCGAGGCCACCGACACTGGCTTCCCGAGGCCGGCCACGGTCAGAGGGGGCCCTCGCCACGGCTGTGCCCGACCCCCAGAAAACAGGATGTCGGGTTGCAGATCTGATGAAGCCACGAGATGCAAATTCCTTCCCCGCCCCACCCCCAGCCGGCTCCCCGTCGCTGCCACCCGCCCTGCTCCCCTCCCCTCCGGCGGCAGAAATGCGTTCCTCTCCCACGGGGCGCCCGGGGGGCGGGGCGGGGGGGGCTGTCGGCCTCCCGCGTTCACGGTCACGGCCCGCTGCGCTCTGTGAGATCGGGCGTGGCGCCCAGCCCACGCTCACTCTCACGAGCAGTTCCTCGCCACCTCCTCCGGTGACTGGAGAGACTCGCCCTCAAGGGAAAGAGGAGAGAGAGTGGTGGAGGGGCTCCGCCCGTAGGAAGCACACGTGTGCTGCGCCCGGGTCCCCAGTCCTTGGCGCGGCCCCTCGGACGTCAGTCGCTACAGGTGCGGGTCGTCCTGTCTCTGTCTCTCTCCCTGCTCACCTCATGTCTTTCTCTTTGTCGCTGCCTAAAATTCCCGCCATGTGCAAAAAGAGACAAAACAGAAGCAACTCTGCTTAAGGTCAATAATCGCCTCTTTTTCAGAAGCAAGTACCAGCACAAGGCACTCGGCGAACAGAACTCTGGGAGCCGCCGACCCGGTGAAGAGCCCGGGATGGATTTAAACGCAGTGCTTTCTCAAAGGGCTCGTGCGTGCGCTGGTGCCGCCGAGCCTCCGCAGACCCCAGAGCTGTGCGAGCTGGCATCTGACGAGCCTTCGCGTCCCTCTCCGCCGCCCTTCAGGCTCCCAGAGCCCTTCGCTCACGTGGTCCTTTCGCCCGGAGCCCCCCACCCAACTCCACCAAGCCCCCCAGGCCAGCTTCCTCTTCCTCCTGCCCCCAGGCCTTCCTCAGGACCCAGCGGCCGCCAGTGTTAACACTGAGGATATTTAGTATTGCGTTCAAATTATGAGTCCAATGTTCAAGGTCTACCCTCCACTGCCTTCTCAGACAAATGACAATCTTATAGGATCGGGGCCCCATGTGGGCCTCACAGGGCCGAATGGAACTGGGTCAACCAGGATGAAAAAACATCTTTAAAAGTCTCAAATACGGGGCACCTGGCTGGCTCCGTCCGAGCGTGCGACCCTTGACCGAAGGGGTTGTGAGTTTGAGCCCCACATTGGGGATAGAAATGACTTAAAAATAAGATCTTTTAAAAGAAAGTCTTAAGTACTATCACAGGTGGGGAAGCAGAAAACGTGAATGAAGAGACACGAGGCAGGAAATGTAATAATGACATACTCCAAAACTGTAAAATCACAGGAAAGCCTTTGGCTCTCAGAGTTGTGAGGTTATCTGATGGGATGAGGCAAGTAAACAAGTTGATAAGTGGTAACATTCAGAAAAGAAGGTCAAATGCTTGACTATCCCAGAAACGAACCCATCGTTCTTATGCATGAAATGTATGCATCATTTAAATGAAGGTAACTTAAAACTGGTTCCAAGATGAAGAAACACCACTCAAGATAGTGAAATTTATTCAGAATTGAGACACGAAAACCCTTCCTCCCCTCTCCCCCCCTTTTTGGCATGTGCAAGCAAAAAACTGCAGAGTTGAATCTGAACTTGAATATTCAAGAACTGTCAAATAAAGTACAAATGAGGAGAAATGTGAGAAAGATGCACCTGTCCTCCAAGGTGAAGCTGCTGCCAAGCAGAGAACTTTGTAAGAAGTAGGTGGAAATCATAAGTGGATGGCTTGGAATTGAGAGATGTACATGGATGGATTCACGTTAGGAAGAAACCGCCCATGGCGACAGTCATTTCTTCAAGACGCGGGACAGCAGCTGCTCCCAATACTGCGTGAACAGCCAGCCAGCACTCATCACACTTACTATTCACTGGCAACTGTACTGAGCATTTCACATGTATTAACTCACTGAATCCTTACAGTTCTATGGGATAAATTCTATTACTTTACAGATGGAGAAACAAGGGGAAGGAATGGACAAGTAACTCGATCAAGGTCACACAGTAGGCCCCAAGAAGTCCGGTTTCAATGCTGACCTTTATAACCCTCTCTGCTGCCCCCACTGTTACTCCTCCTTGTGTCCTTACTACACTTTTAGCTGGCCGCTCAAGAAGTGGATCACCATACGGATTATCTACTTCTTTTGCATGGGAGCCAGTTTCCATTCACTCTTCCAACACGTATTTACTCACCAAAGTTGAACCTGACATTGATCATAGAACTTTGACCAAGGCAGAATAGAATGTGCCTTCATTAAGCTTCAAGGTCTGTGAGAGGATAAAGAAAGTAAACAGGCGATTAGAAAGCAACCTGTGCAAAGCCAGGAAGAGTACAGGCAGGAGGTGCGAGTGGGAAGCGTGTCTCTCCGGGCGGGGGAAGGTCCGGGAGTGGGGGAGGAGCAGCATGGTCGGGACCCACTCTCTGGGGGAAGCCTACCCCAGACGTGAGGGGTGGGTGAGAGTGCGCTTTGGGCAAAGGGAGAAACTGTGTTTCAGGCAGAAAACAGAGCTCTTTCAGAGACCTGAAAGCAGTTAGGGACGCCCAGAGTGTGGAGGACTGGGTGTTCTCTGTTGAAGAAGAGACCAGAGGGGTAAGCAGGGGCCTTGTCAGGAAAGGGTGCGAGTTCCACGTTTGAGAAGGATTGCTCTCTGTAGAGTGCAAACTGTGGGGCGGGGGGAGATGGGGGATCAGGCTGAAGGCAAGCACAACAATTAGGAGATATGCGGAGATGAACTAGGATGTCTCATCCAGACGGCAGTGGTTGGTGGGCGGCCGGGGACCGATGGCCGGGTGTCTCAGAGTCGGAATGCTGGCACTTTGTTGGTAAAGATGAAGGAAGAATCAAGAATGACTCCCAGATGCAAGTTGGTGCAGCCACTTTGGAAAACAGTGTGGAGGCTCCTCAAAAAATTAGAAATAGAGCTACCCTATGACCCTGCAATTGCACTACTGGGTATTTACCCCAAAGATAGAGATGTAATGAAAAGAAAGGCCATATGTACCCCAATGTTCATAGCAGCCATGGCCACAATCGCCAAACTGTGGAAAGAGCCAAGATGTCCTTCGACAGATGAATGGATAAAGAAAATATGGTCCATACATACAACGGAATATTACGCAGCCATCAGAAAGGATGAATACCCAACTTTTACATCAACATGGATGGGACTGGAGGAGATTATGCTGAGTGAAATAAGTCAAGCAGAGAAAGTCAACTATCATAGGGATTCACTTACTTGTGGAGCATAAGGAATAACATGGGGGACATTAGGAGAAGGAAAGGAAAAGTGAGATTGGGGTAAATTGGAAGGGGAGACGAACCATGAGAGACTGTGGACTCTGAGAAACAAACTGAGGGTTATTGAGGGGAGGGGGAAGGGGGGATGGGTGAGCCTGGTGGGGGCTATTAAGGAGGGCACGTATTGCATGGAGCACTGGGTGTGGTGCATAAACAATAAATCTTGGATCACTGAAAAAAATAAAATAAAATTAAGATGTTGAAAAAAAAAAAAGAATGACTCCCAGGTTTCTGTCCTAACAAATGGATGAATAGTGAGACCAATCCAAGAGGAAAAGAGAAACAAACAGGTGGGGACACAGGTTTTTAGTAAATTTTTGCAAATGTGCACTTTGCTAGGGTTGAAAAATGAGCATGTAGTGTGCAGAAAACTTCCCACTTAGGGACTGCTGGGTGGCTCAGTTGGTTAAGCATCTGCCTTTGGCTCAGGTTGTGATCCCAGGGTCCTGAGATCGAGTCCCACATCAGGCTCTTTGCTCAGCTTTGCTCCTTCTCCCTCTGCCTGCTGCTCCCCCTGCTTATGTGCTCGCTCGCTCGCGCTCTCTCTCTCTCTCTGACAAATAAATAAATAAAATCTTTGAAAGAAAGAAAGGAAGAAAACTTCCCACTTCATTCTCCTCCTGTTGTGCAAGTAAAGAAAGCGAAGGGGATGAGTGGTGGGCGGAACTTGCAAACTCTTCTTGCTCATAACCCGTTTCACTTGATTGTGTAGAACCATTGCCCATATTTATTTAAGGCCATGGGGGTCACCTCCAGCTTTGGACAAGGTCCTGCCCAATCCAAGTGACTGATTCATATTAGTAAATGCCTTTACTGGCAAAACCACAACAGCACTTAACATCACTAAAAATATCCTAAAAGAAATTTTGATATGAAATTACTCTACGAAAACATACTTTAAAGAAAAGAATATGTATTTTTAATTCTGTAAATATGATCCACTTTCTTCCCAGAAGAAATCAGTTCTTTTTCTTTTTAAGAATTTGGAAAGCGGGGATCCTGGGTGGCTCAGTCGATTAAATAGCCAATTCTTGGTTTCGGCTCAGGTCATGATCTCAGGGTCGTGAGATCAAGTCCCACGTTGGGACTCCACACTCAGCATGGAGTCTGCCTGTCCACTCCCTCTGTTCTTCTCCCCTGCTTGCATGCTCTCTCTCTCCCAAATGAGTAAATAAGATCTTTAAAAAAAAAAAAGAATAAGAAAAGGTAGGGGCGCCTGGGTGGTTCAGTTAGTCGATGGTCCGACTCTTGGTTTGGGGTCAGGTCATGATCTCCCGTGGTGGGATTGAGCCCCATGTCAGGCTCCACGCTCAGCATGAATCTGCTTGAGATTCGTTCCTCCTCCCTCTTGCTCTGCTCGTCCCCCCCACTTGTGCTCACTCTCTCTCTCTTTAAAATGAGTAAATAAATAAAATCTTTGGGGAAAGAAAAAAGAAGAAGAAGGAACAATAGAGGATAAGCCATAGCTGCTGCCCAGAATTCAGATAGGAATTAAGACACTTCAAATTCTGACAGTGTTACTCCCATTTTTTCAAACTACAGTTTTTCCCTCCCAATAGGTATTATTCAGGTCTCCCACTCTCTTTTTCTGCCCATATTCTCCCATCTGTTTATCTGTTTGTGTGCGTGGGGGCGTGTGTTTCTTTCTCTGTCCTTCATGCCAGTCTCTTTCTCCACAGTTTGTTGAGCAATGCTGCTTTGCCTGTGCTGGTGTGTACGTCTAACTTTGTCTTCTTGCAAGTTTGTATCTAGTTGAATCATTTGAATGCTTTCAGCAATAACAAAACACTGTGCTCAAATGGCTTAAACCACAAAGAAATGTATTACTTCACATAAGAAGAAATCCAGGGGATCGTCCCTCTACGATTGGCCAATTCAATGCCTCAGCAGTCTTCGGGTTCCTTATTTGATGAATATTTACTGAGGACCTATTTGGGCCTGGCCTTGATTTAGGTACATGGGGTATACAATGACCAGGAAAGAAACAAAAACCTCTGTCTTCGCGGAGCTGGTATTCTGGCTCTTCCCAGCTTTTCTCATGGTAGCAAAATGGTTGCTGCCATTCCGGGCATAACATTAGGTAGGAAAACACCCTCTATTTACAGGGCATCTCCTCTTCTGTGTTTCCTTATCAGAAAGCACAACAATTTCCCCTTTTATCTCATTGACCAAAATCTCACTTATTTCTTTCTAAACCAATTTCTGGCAAGAGGAATGTTATTTCCACAGCTGGCTTAGACTATTCAGGATTTACCTCTTTCCTGAAGCTTAAAAGGGGGAATGGGGCACCCGGGTGGCTCAGCCGGTTAAGGTCGGCCTTCAGCTCAGGTCATGATCCCAGGCTCCTGGAATCAAGCCCTCATCCGATGCTGCAGTTGAGCCCACGTCAGGCTCCCGGCTCAGCAGGGAGTCTGCTTCTCCCTCTCCCCCTGACTCCCATCCTCAACCCCACCTCTGAGAGGGGTACACAGTCTCTCCTCAAATAAATAAAATCTTCAAAAGATATATTTTTTAATTAAAAAACAACAACAACACTGATACCAGGTGTCACTCCCTATTGACTAGGGGTGAGGTCCAGGCATAGGTTTTTTTTTTTCAAAGCTCCTTGGGTCATTCTAACTTACAGTAGAGATGAGGCTGGTGCTCAGGTGTTCTGCATGATACAATAGGGTTGAGAAGGTTTGAGTTTCCTTGTAGGGCTGCACAATTTCCCTCCTAAACACGGGATCTGTCTCAGAAGAAGAAGGTCACGACCTGTTGGGGTCTGCAGACTATGCTCTTGGACCTTTCGTCCACACTGTTCCTTGGCATGGCTAATCAGACCAGTGTCCTTGCTGGGCCTCCCCCCCCCCACCAGAAGTCCCTGATGGGCCCTTCTCTCAGCTTCGGGCACCCAGCGCCTTCTTCAGTGCACTGGAGGTGAGCACAGTCTCTGTCAGGACGCACAGCCTTCCCCCAGTCCAGTTTGGCTCCTTGTTTTCTTCTTCTTCTTTTTAAATTAAATGTCTCCTCCAAAATCATGAAGATACATGAGTTTGCTACAATGACACAAAGCTATCGGTACAAAGAAAGACTTGAATACTCGTCCCCTTCCCGTCTCCATCCCCTGTCATGCCAGGAGACTAAGTGCTCCCTGGCTGTTTTCTCTCTCCAACACCGGGGACACGGGGGCCCTGGCCACCCCGCGGATGTCTGGGGTGGGAGTGGAGTGGGGAGGAACCGACGCTGGAGGGACTGGGCAGGGAGTCCATGGAAATCAAACAAATGGGACAGTCCAATTCTTTTTCCTTCATGTTTCAGTTTGAAATAATTTTAAACATCAAGAAAAGTTATAAGGTTAATACAAAGAACTCCCACATACCCTTCACCCAGGGTTCCTTACAGTTTTGACAAGGATCCTAATAATTTCTCCTTTTTTTCAGCTCTACTGAGGTACAATTGACTAATAACACTAAGATACTCAAAGTGTACATTGCCATGATTTGTGTGTATGTATGTATATACACTGTATATACAATAACCCTTTAATAGACTTTATAGTCAAAGGAGCCAACCCAGAGCCACACACTGAACCAAGGGTCCTGTCATCTCCTGCAGCCTAGGACCCTTTCTCACCCTTCCTCTGGCTATGCTTGGAGATGACAGACCAATAACTTGGAGGAATGTCTTCCTATCTAGCTTCTCCAATGTTTCCTCGTGTTTAGACTCAATCTATGCACTTTGGGCAAGAATATTCCAGAAGTGAGGTTATGTTCCTGTATCCCATCGGGTAGCTCATGATGTCAATTTGTCCCACCATTGGTCATGTTTACCTTGATCACTTGATTAAGAGGAGGTCTATTAGGTTTGTTCTCTGTAAAGGAACTTTTTCCCCTTTGTAATTAGTGAGTACCTTGTAAGGGAGGTGTTCTTAAATTATGTAAAATTCCATTCCTCATCTCATTTTTACCTGCTAGACTTAACATCCAATAGTATTTTTTTTTAGATTTTATTTATTTATTTGAGAGAGAGAGAGTGCGTGCTCATGCGAGAGGGGGGAGCACAAGTAGGGGGAGCAGCAGAGGGAGAGAGAGAAGCAGGCTCCCCCCTGAGCAGGGAGGCTGCTGTGGGGCTTGATCCAGGACCCTAGATCACGACTTGAGCCGAAGGCAGACCTTAACCGGCTGAGCCACCCAGGTGCCCCTCCAATAGCATTTCTTACCTGAAATTATAACTATGATGATTGTCATATGGCAATTTTCTTCTAAACTTTGTTTTACATTTGTTCATTGATATTGTGCTCTAAGATATTTCCCTTCTCCTACTTACTCACCGTCTGTTTTTATCAGTTTGGACTCATGAACTTCTATTTTATTTCATGGGTTATACTTCATTGCTATCATTGTTTCTTTTGATTCTTATATTATCCCAAAATTATGCCAATATCGCCAGTTGGAACTCCTGCAGACTTCTGGGTCCTTTTAACACTTCTCTGTCATTCATTGAGAACTTCCCTATTTTCTGTCAAAACGAGATGCTCCAGGCTTATCTTGTTTTTTATCTGCCCCAGCCCTGTAATCAGCCATTTTCTCCCAGAAGCCCTGGTTCCCTTAGTGGAGAATGGTGTTTAGACACCAAGATCTGAGTTCTGTGTGCACTGATTGCTGCTGGGGCGTCACTGCTCCTCGGCTCCCTTGGTGGCTCCGACTATGAAATGCATGCATGTGTGTGTGTACACTGATATCCACAGCTACCGATGGACAGCAAACCATGGCTCACACAGCACCTCCTACTGCAATCCAGCGCCAGAGCTCATCCTAGTCCTCACCTCACCCCTGCATGTTTCTACCTCCCCTGCCCAGAAAACCTGGCTCCCATAGGCCTCACCACATCACCGTATTTGCTCAATTTCCCTTTTTGAGCCAGTCTTCTGATCCCTGAAAGCCCAGTCAAGAGCCTTCCTCATGAGGTCTCCAATCCCTCCCGATGGTCCTCTGCACACTTGAACATCTTCCCTGTGACCGCACGGCTACCCTGCTGCCTCAATTTCCCTTCCACGCATTAGAAACAGCTACCATCTTCCATCTTCTGCCATCTGGGAAACCCTCCATTGCCACTCCTTAAACACACAAAACCCCCAAGGCTTTATACTTTCATTTCAGCATTTTTGACTCTGTTCCTCAATGATAGTCACTTATGGCAGAATTCGTTGTTTTGTTTTAGCCACATTCCCAGAATTTAGGGCTGAAGTACATCTATCTTTTTCTTCTTCTTTTTTTTAAGATTTTATTTATCATTTGACACAGAGAGAGAGATCACAAGTAGGCAGAGAGGCAGGCAGAGAGAGAGGAGGAAGCAGGCTCCCCACGGAGCAGGGAGCCCGATGCGGGGCTCAATCCCAGGTCCCCGAGATCATGACCTGAGCTGAAGGCAGAGCCTTAACCCACCGAGCCACCCAGGCGCCCCTCTTCTTTTTTTTTAAGTTAGTATTTGCAGTCATGAAAGAATATTTGTTTCTTGCTCTTAATTTTAGAAATGGACGATCAGCAGCATGGTGTGGCCACAAAGACCTGATTGATTGAGCTCTTGACAATTGTGCTCAAAAACCAATTAAGTTACTGCTTAACTTACCATGGCCTTCAATGATGTTTTCTCCCAGTGGTCTTTTCTCCCATTGGAGACCCGTCTATGGAAAGGGCTTTGCCTTTGATTTAATGGCCAAGATTCTACTGATTTGCTCCACTGATTTATGCACTCATTCATTCACCAAGTATCCATCGAGGACGTGCTATGTGCCTATGGCTGCCCCTGGTGACAAGGGCTCCACGACACATCCCTGGCCCCAGCTACGGCTCTAGTGTTCTTTGTTCTTCCTTCTGCCCTGGCCTCTGTTTACTGCTTAACTGGTCAGGCTGCAGTGGTGTGTGAAGGGGGCGTGGGAGAAAGTAAAGGAAGTGGGTCCTGGTGAGAGACAACCAGCCCCCCGGAGAGGGAGGGGAACAAGCCCCTCAGAGCCACTTTCCCTTCCCCTTAGGCTCTCAGAGCAGCAAGTCACCACCCCAGGTGACCCAGCAAAAACAGAGTGTTTACCAGCGGGGTGGTCTCCACTCTGGCTTCTGGGGCTCTTCTGGAGGGTAGGAGGGGGAAGAAGGGGAGCACACCCCCACACCTGTTCCTGGCTGCTGAAACAGCTCTGGGCTGTCCTGCCCACGGCCCCTCTCTCCCTATTTTCCGTCCCTTCCTCCAGTGAAGGCCTCTGCCTGGGGCCCACAGAGCCCCACTCTGCAGGTCTGCAGACCCCAGAGCATGACAGAGGTGGAGCTTGACTGCGCTGTGGGTCGCGGGTTCTCGCTGGGCAAGGGAAGGCATGAGCAGGCCGTGGGGTGCGGCTACAAGGTGCTTCGGGTGGCTGTGATGCTATCTGGGCCTAACGGTTTCCTTTGGGTAGGCACTTCCGGCCTCCTGTTTGTGAAGCCAGAAACCTGTGCTGGGGCAGCCCCACTCTGAGCCAAAAAGACGAGTTGGAGACAGAAAGAAAAAGGCCCCATGAGTCAGGCTTTGAAGACATGGTAAGAGACTATGTTCCTATCACCCGCTCAGTCCCGCACCTTTAAAAGGGAGAAAGGAAAAGAGTCACAAACACAAGCATTCGTTGTAAGGTACTGGGAAATTTCCCTCCTGCTGCCAAGTCTGCCCTAGAGTCCTCGCCTCTGGAGCTGTGTGGCTGACATGGGAGGGGACTTGCCCTCAATTCCTGGGGGCAGGAGGCCCTTTCATGGGTCCCCAGAATGCCCTGCTCTAAATAAAAGAAATATCGGGTCCCTATTCATTTGAGCTTGTACACACAGCTAAGCATCATAGAAATAGCTACTCTTCCCAGAGTGCCGACTCAACCGTCTGGCTGAGGAAGCGGAGGATCGGAGAGGTTAAGTGACTTGTCAGAGGAAACCCAGCTAGAAAGTAGCGGAGCTGGAATCCAACCCACTCTCTGTTTCTGAAATTGAGGTCTTGCCCTATGTTCAGAACTGGAAAATACTTTGGCATTTGGGCTGCCGGGGTTTTAGAAAGTCAGGCTTTCAGAAGGTTCCTTGATAGGAAGAAGGTCATGTTTCTAAGACGGGTACCCAGTGCAGCGGTCGAAGTGCCTGAAAGACACCCGTGCTGTTGGGAAGAAGCGCTGAATCAGAGCCGTTTTTCCTAGTTTTGAGCAAACTCTCCACTGGTTTGGCTTTTCAGGATTCTCCGTTTGTTTCCCTCCACAGGGCTCACGGTTGCCCACGCTGCTGTTGCTCTCTGACACTGCTTGCCCGCCCTGTCCGGGTGAACTTGGATGAGGCCCTGGGGAGGGGGCAGGGCAGCCGAATACTGGGGGACACCGAGGCACCCCTCCCTGCCAGCCAGTCCCCTTCTGTTCGGTCTTTGCACGCATCTCCCCATCTCCCCTCCTCTCTCTGTCCTGGGGGGAGGGATCCAGAAGGGGCCCCCGGGTTGGGGGGGGGCAGTACACTGGCTGGCAGTGAGAAAGAACCTACTGCGGATTCCAGGTCCCTCATCCCTCCCACGCAGCCTCCTCTTCTTCGGCCTCTTGCTGCCCGAGCGCGGGACAGCCCTGGGGGAGGGCTGCTCGGCCGGGTCTTACGGGAATCGGGTGCTCAGGATCCTGCCCTTTACTCTATTTAATAGGAAAGGCCTTTCAGCGCGCAGCTTGTGGGAGCTGAAATTCCCACAGAGTCCAACGCGTCAAGCAGACCGGGGGGAGAGAAAGATTAATGCTACAGGGAACTTGAAACTCCTTGCTTGGATTCCTTGTGCCCGCCACCCCCGCCCCGCACACGGATGCCAGACGGATAGATTGATGGGGTTTCCTGAAAACGTGACGATGCACGTGGAGAGGGTGAGAGATGAGGGGAGGGAAACGTGGTCGTGTGGGTCGCACACGGAGCGCTGGAGGCTGCGCTGGAAGAGCTCCGGTCGGTGCCGGCCGCGGGCGAACACGGCCGCCTCGTGGTCCCCCCGCTCCCACGCCCACGCCGGAGCGCCGGGGACGCAGGGGCCACACGAACGCCAGGCTTTCTCCCAGAGGAGGAAAGCAGGCACGAAGTGTGCCGGTCAACGAAGGGACGAGAGCAGCGGGGGGTCGGAAGAATAAACGCGCGGCTTTGCCGGCGAGGGCCCTGACAGGGCACTTTCCACGGGGGGCGAGGTCGAGAGGGGCTGGGACGCGGCGCAGACCCGGGTCCTGCGGAAACCTCGCGCGGAAGAGGGGCCGGACGGCTGTCCCATCCCCATGTTTGGGCAGATTAATGGAGTCGTGACTCCCTCGCTCGAGTCCTGCCCTGGGAGGGGACAGTATCTGTTTAGATTTGTGTCTAAATTTAAACCCTCATCGCCGGCCTCCCTCCCCCGCTCCCCACCCCTTCCCCCTCCCGCGGCCTCCCCCTTCCT
>LNAC01000741.1:105165-176353 GCA_002007465.1 Ailurus styani
CTGCGGGGTGGGGACCGGGGGGGGCTCCCGGGACCCCCCAGCAGCAGCGCACCGCGCAGGCCGGGTGGCGGAGGACCTCCGAGGGCGGGCGCGGGGGCTGCGGGGCTCCAGGTGTTGGCTTCAGGACCTCGGTGCGTCCGGATTAAAAGTTAGGGGCAGCCGACTTCGTAAATGGGCAGACATGCGCGCCAATGAAAAGAAAAAGAAAAAGAAAGAAACACACGATCGCCGTGAAGCAGAAAGGCCGGCATCCGCAGAGCTGGGCACTGAAAAAGAAACAGAACAGGCGACGGGAGGCGCTTCCGTGCCAGCTCGGGCTTCCCTTTTCGGTGAGGACTGACCTTTAGGAGAGTCCTCCCGCTCCTCTGGTCCCTCTCTGTCCGTCGCATCTTCTTCGGAACTTTCTGAAAAGCTCCATTCGTGGGCGGTCCCATGGCGCCGCTTCGGATGGACTGGAGGCTCGGGGCGCCTGCCTCTGGACTCAGGCTGTGGGGGGAGCCGCGGCCGCGGGGGCTCCGGGGGCTCCAGGTGCTTTCCCGGAGCTGTCCCCGCGGCGGGGCGGGGGGGGGGNAGCCGTGTGCCCGCCCAGCCTCCCCGCATTTCCGGGCTTGCGTGGGTCTGCCCCTCGAAACCGAGACCTGTGGTGTAGCCCTTGGCCAGTCTTAGCGGGACGGTGCTAAGGAGAAGGTGCAACTGTCAGGTAGCTTGGAAGGTGACTCCCAGCCACAGTCGGAAGGCAGACGGTCGCTTGGGGGCTGCAGGCCGCACAGTCGGAAGGCAGACTGTCTCTGGGAGGCTGCAGGCCGCACAGTCGGAAGGCAGACTGTCTCTGGGAGGCTGCAGGCCGCACAGTCGGAAGGCAGACTGTCTCTGGGAGGCTGCAGGTCGCACAGTCGGAAGGCAGACTGTCACTGGGGGCTGCAGGCCGCACAGTCGGAAGGCAGACTGTCACTCGGGGGCTGCAGGTCACACAGTCAGAAGGCAGACTGTCACTCGGGGGCTTCAGGTCGCACAGTCAGAAGGCAGACTGTCGCTGGGAGGCTGCAGGCTGCACAGTCAGAAGGCAGACTGTCTCTGAGAGGCTGCAGGTCGCACAGTCGGAAGGCAGACTGTCACTCCGGGGGCTGCAGGCCACACAGTCGGAAGGCAGACTGTCACTCCGGGGGCTGCAGGCCGCACAGTCGGAAGGCAGACTGTCTCTGGGAGGCTGCAGGTCGCACAGTCGGAAGGCAGACTGTCACTGGGGGGGCTGCAGGCCGCACAGTCGGAAGGCAGACTGTCACTCCGGGGGCTGCAGGCCACATAGTCGGAAGGCAGACTGTCTCTGGGAGGCTGCAGGTCGCACAGTCGGAAGGCAGACTGTCACTCCGGGGGCTGCAGGCCGCACAGTCAGAAGGCAGACTGTCTCTGGGAGGCTGCAGGCAGCACAGTCAGAAGGCAGACTGTCACTCCGGGGGCTGCAGGCTGCACAGTCAGAAGGCAGACTGTCTCTGAGAGGCTGCAGGTCGCACAGTCGGAAGGCAGACTGTCACTCCGGGGGCTGCAGGTCGCACAGTCGGAAGGCAGACTGTCACTCCGGGGGCTGCAGGCCGCACAGTCGGAAGGCAGACTGTCACTCCGGGGGCTGCAGGCCACATAGTCGGAAGGCAGACTGTCTCTGGGAGGCTGCAGGTCGCACAGTCGGAAGGCAGACTGTCACTCCGGGGGCTGCAGGCCGCACAGTCAGAAGGCAGACTGTCTCTGGGAGGCTGCAGGCAGCACAGTCAGAAGGCAGACTGTCACTCGGAGGCTGCAGGCCACACAGTCAGAAGGCAGACTGTCACTCGGAGGCTGCAGGCCACACAGTCGGAAGGCAGACTGTTGCTCGGGGGCTGCAGGCAGCAGCAGGCAGGACTCACAGGGCTCCCCGGAGCTAGACCCCCGCGGGGCCTGGAAGCCCAGTGACTTCGCGGGGCCCTGGGTGGGTGCTGAGCAGGCAGCGCGTTCAGGTATCCCGACAGGCGTCCTCACGGAGCAGGGAGCATCGTCAGGGAGCCTCCAGGGCCTGCGATCCACCCCCATAGAAACCCTGCGGAGCTCCCACACACCAGGGCTGGGGCAGGGCGCTGGGGCCCACACAGCGAAGCTCAGCAGGTGGCTTCGGGTCCGCCCAAGGGCCCTCCAAGCACACAGCATCGGCATTCTCTCCTCGGGGGGCTACAGCTTTGGGGCGTGGAGTGGGGCACCCAGCGTGTCAGGCGGGATGAATGGAGGCTCCAAAAGCAGTGGCTGGAGAAGTGGGTGCCCTCCTCTGGGCGAGTACAGGGGGCCTCGGGCTCTAGGCTAGAGGTTCGATATCACAGAGGACCCGTCTAACCTCTTGCAGAAATGGACTGGGGATAAGAGCAAAGCCTCAGGCTTAAGAGCATGGGGCTGCTTGGGGGCCAAGCGCATGTGCGGACTTTGCTCTGGGAGGACACAGAGGGACTCAGGCCACAGAGGACTGCCACGGAGAATGGTGTGTGGTAGAGGCCCTGCAGTTGTCACCTGAGCCACTTCCTGGGTGGCTTGGGCCGGGAAAAGGCAAGGCCCTCAGTCTGCAAAGGGAGCCGGGATCGCCTTCCCCTGGGGCTGGGAGGGAATTGCGGGGTCAGCCAGGAAGCGCATCGGTGCGCAGGCTCCACCACTGGGCGCCGGTGCTGATGAGCTTGAGCGGTGACGGCTTTTGAAGTTTCTTTGTCGAAATGCCTGAAAAGAGAACTGCACCGCTAGCTCTGGAAAAGGAAGCAAAGAGGAAACCGAGAGGCTGGGGACGTGACGACCCGCAGCCAGGAAGTAGACGTTTTCTGGTGGGACACGGTACGCAGGAGCCGGCGGGGACATCTCCTGAGAAATCTCAGAGCAAACCCCTCTTTTGAGAGATTAAAGCTATTTTTGAGGCGTGAAGGCACCACTCTATTTGGGGAGAAAGTGACTTCTGTGACTTCTCAGTATCAGGAGTTCAAGCCAGACCAACAAGGCTTACTCAACACTCATTCTCTAGAACCCACTGAACGTATCGCAAGTCTTTGGGAAATCTGTTCTTTGTTTTTAAGTCACTGTTAGCAATATCAGTCATTACTTTAGCCCTCGTGAAGCCCCCTGGAATAAACAAGACAAGGATGGCTTCTAAAAGCTCACAATGCGGTAGGGTAAATGAGACTTACTGGATCCTGGCATGTGTGTGTTTTCAAGTCTGCAAATGCCAAACGGATGCCTACTGCCGATCCCAAGTGTTCTGGTGCTTTGAGGTGAGACCTGGCAGAAGCCTTAGGAGAAGGGTGGGTGGTGAGGAGAAGGCATAGGAATGGGTACCGGGACAGCGTGCCAGCTTTGCTCGGGAAAGTAGGCCAGTTGGCTGCACAGGAAGGTAGGGAAACATGGAGAGAAAAAAAGAAAGTAGTAAAGATAAAAACCACAGGGCCTCCAGGTATAGTGGGTGCTGGCCACGTGGGTGAGCGGGAGCTGCAATCCAAGCCGTCTGGAGGAAAGGGTTACTTTTTCTTCACACAAAGTCTCCTTGTCTAGCTGTGCCCCCAAAGGGGTGCCTTTTTCTAATTCAGACAGAGGCCGGCTGCAGGCTCCGAGGCCAGAGTGGACGGCCCTGGGTTCTACTCCACAGAGAGCAGGACACCCCGCAGGGCCTGAGGAAGACGGCGCCCAGGAGCAAGCCGAGGTGAGGCGGCAGAAAGTTCACAGAGTGAGCGAGGGAACCAGGCTGAGAAGCTCCTCCGAGCGTCCACGCAGACTCCGCTTCACGAGAGAGCACGGATGGGAGAGATGGAAGAGGAAAGGCCACGTGTCAAAGGAGAAATCAGGACTGACAGCCGTGTCGGAGCTCGCAGGGTGCCCAGAAGGCTGGCGTTCCCCGAGACACCCGGAGAAGAGTGCGGCTTTGACGGAAGCCTGGCAGCCTTTTGTGAGCAGGATCTGTCCTTTGGGTCTTCCGGTCTCCAGAGGTGAGCACAGTGCCTAGAATTATAATCATCTCACTTCTCAAGAAGAGTTTGCTCAGTAAATGAGTGACCAGAAACAGGGAACTCCTCGCCGTCTCAGTCCACATGTCCCGCGCCGCCACCCCGGGAAGCCTTCCCGGATGCCCTCAGCCTCTGCAGCTGTCTCCCGGAGCACTTCGTACAAGCGGGATCCCCGTCCGCGGCCCACTTGTGACTGTCGGCCCAGCTGCCTCTCTCCCCGGGAGGCCCAACGGAAGCTCAGGAAATGCTTTTTGAATAAGTAAACAAATGATTAATGATGGGAAAAGATCCATCTTTTAAAAGCAAGGTTTAGGTATATTGGTTTTGAGATGCCCAACGCTCCACGAGAAATACGGATGTCTTAGGGTGCGAATAGGATGCGTCTTTAGAAGGGCGAATGGGGGACATCACGGTGGATGGGAGCCCAGAAGAGTAAGGAAAGAGCTGGAGACTTAGGACATCCAAAATAAATGATGTTCTCTGTTGTTTAACTGTGAGTTGTAGGCCCTACCAAATAGCCTGAGAGTGCTGCCAAAAAGCTTAATCTTCACGGATGAAATCCTTCATTTGTTCAATGAATAGTAGACACATGAAAATTAAACTTCTCCCCCACAACCACGTGTCTGCTATTTAGTTGGACGTATGAAGGAATTCGTCTGTGAAGACTAACCTTTCTTGCCACTGAACAGATAATTAATTTCTAATTTAGATGGGACAATTAATGAGTCCTTTTCTCTGAGGCTATGCCAAGTCATTTCCAGATATCTTTTATTCTTCATCCATTTATTGAGCATTTATTATATACTGAACCTTGTGTTTGAAATGTTACTCAAAAGTTACGGGGCTAGTATTTATTGAGCATTTATTACATGCTTAAAATATTACTGGGCTATCATGTCTTTTCCTCCTCACAGACTATCAGTATTACTGACGAGAGAGAAAGAAAGGGACACAGAGTGTGTGTGTACCTGTGTGTGTCCCTGCCTATAGAATGTGTTCAATTTGTAACCTACTTTTTCACTGATTTTTTTTTTAATTTCATTAGAATTTTTTTACCACAATTTCAGCAACAGCCTCTGCTGGTTTTGGACCCATCCTTTCACGGAGCCATACGTTGGCGGCTGGCTGGAGCTTATGGGTCATAATTAGGGATCGTCTGGAAGCTGGCGTTCAGCTCGGAGGGCTTGTGGGCGCCCCCAAGCACCCTCACATTCCCGTGTGGCCCCCGGTGCCTGGCAGGACCCTCGAAGTAACACCGGCTTCCACTTGACCGCCACCTCCCGGTGGTGGCCGGGAGTTTGGGGCCCAGGCCCCATCCCAGGAGGGCCGAGCGTGCATTCCTGCGACGGAGTCGGGTTTCAGGGCCTGATCCGCAGCGTGCCTCCTCAGGCAAGGCGAGCCAGAGCAGGGCTGCCGTGGGAAATCGGAGCGCTGGCGGCTCAGCCGCCCAGTAATCTTATCGGGGCCGCAGGGGAAAGCATTCTGGTTCCAGAGAAATCTGAAGGCAGCCCTGCCTTCCTCTAGTCCTAGCTTCAGGTTTGCAGGCAGTTTGACCACCCCTACTCAACTCACTTCGGAGCTGTGGGTGGAAGGAGCCCTCCTCTGGCCGCCCCTGCCTCACGGGGAGGGAGAAGACAGAGGCGGCGGGCGGCCCTTCGGAAAGCCGACAGCTTGCAGTGGTGCTGTGCTCTGGGGAGCAGGCAGCCTAAGCCTTAAGAAGGAAGGTCATCGGTTTCATCCCAAAAGTAGTATCCACATGGCGTGTGGCCTTCAGGGCGTCATGTTGATATGCTCATCTCTCTGTGCGAAAGAGGACGCAAGGATCCTGCTGACACAGGGCTCGGGCTCGGTGGCCAGCGCCAACCTCACGGCTCTAGGGCTTTCCAGAAGCTCTTCTCCCGAACGATCTGCCCTTATGCCCTGCTCATGTGGGCAGTGTGCACCCCATCTTTTTCCTCTCGGGCTGCCTGAATACCTGTCTTCTGGGAATTGTGGAACATGACCGCCGAGCCCGTGAGCCCCCCAGATCCTCTCCCGAGAGGAGGGGTTCCAGCCCCTGCAGTCACAAACCCCAGTAGCTCCGGGGGGGGGGGCGCTTCCGAGATGCCATCAGAGCCCATCCTCAGGATAATGCTGGCGCCCCCAGGCTGGAAGCAGGCAGAAATTCCAAACCTTGGAACTCGACATTCTCTCCAGCCAAGAAGCTAAGCTCTGCATTGTCAGATGGCCCCAGCCCTTTGTTTCGAAACCGCTCGTGCCATATCAAGACCACCCTCCTGGCCTCAGGGCAGCAGTCCTGGTCTTCCCCAGCCTGGCTCTTGTATGATCGATCGCTAACCACTCACAGGGCACCACAGCCTTGCTCTTTAATGAGGTCCAGGGAGCGGGCATGGAGGCCAGGCACTGGGGCCACAGAGCTCAATGCCTCACTCTGCCCGGCCTCGAAGAGCTCAGGTCTCGGAGCAGGGCGAGCACCTAACCGGTGAGCGCAGAGCCAAGGTGTGGGCTCGCGAGGACGGAGGACAGATGGTGTACGCAGCCCAGGGTTCAGGGAGACTTCCTGGTAGCGGCAGTTTCTCAGTTAGGTCTTGAGGGAGGAGTAGGAGTTGTAGTGCAGAAAACGGGGACAAACATGCCAGGCAGAGCGCGCGACGGAGCAAAGCCTCTGGTGCTCGAAGCAACACGGCGAGCCCCCCACGGCGTGCCCCCCGCAGCCCATCCCGGAGGACGGAGCAAGATAAAGGTCTTTGAGGTTGGAGGACTGGATGGAGGGTACAGAGAAAATCAGTCACCGTTCCTGCCTTAAAGGAGCAGGAGAGATTCCGTTTGGGGAAACAAGACGTGCACACGCGACGCCGTACAGAAATGCCAGATACCATCTTGACAAGCCTCGGGTACGGGGGGAGGGGGGGTTCAAAGTCAGCTTCTGTCCGGGCATCGAGAGTGAGCTTGCTTCCTCTGCTGGGGATGCCCCGCCCCCACACGGCAGCCTCCTGGGGCCCCGGGGGGGACGTCACCCCGCGGGGAGCTGCACCGCCCGGGCCTGCGCAGGAAATCCCTCCGAGACAGGCCTGGGCCCCGAGGGCGTGCCTTGGTCTGGCGCACCAGGGGCCACCGCGTGGAGCTCGCCTCCGTCAGAAAGACGCCTCTGGAACAACCGTGCTCACGGGAAACCTCCACCCGCCGCCGCTCGCCCTCCTCCCCCGCCCCCCGCGGCCACCCATCCTGCGCGCGGTCAGAGAGGCCGGCATTTCTGTCTTTGGCCAACGCAGCGCAAGGACAGGCTGAGGTGGGCCCGGTACCGCAGACCCCGGGGCTGAGCCCAGCGAACACAGCAGCAGAAACAGGAAGCTGGGCCTGTGGCTGCCGTTACACAAGCCCGGCTCCCACCCCGGAGGTGGCCGAGAATGTGTGTGTCGCAACATGCCACAGAGGGCTGCAGGCCTGCGGGGCCTCCCCTGCAGAGCCCGCCCGCCCGAGTCCCTCCGAGCGCGGGAGCGAGAGGGACACCTGTCCCGGCCCCACCTCGCCCCGCCTCTGAAACCCGTCCCCAGGCTCCAGGTCCCCGGCTCATCTCGCTTTTGAGCCGCGTTTGCATGGACGATGGGAAATCATTGCTGGGCGGCCACATCGGTGTCAGCGTGGGGAGAAACCTAAAGCTTCGCATCCGGGTAATCACTACCCCTTGTGGAAGGCTGACTACATACAGATGTTTTGCAGAAGTTTATCATTTTGAGTCCTCATAAAGTCCTGTTACCTCTGTTTTCTAGATGAGAATGCTGGGGCTCCATATGATTACGTGCCCAACACCTCGAAGGTGACCACCAGAAGAGCCAGCCTTGGAACCCACCGTACCGGGTGGGATCCCGTGGCCCCTGTTCTTTCTCCCGTCCTAGGGAAGCTCTGGCTGCCCGCGTACTGTCCGTGTGCTCCCAGGGAGACCACAGGCCCCTGGGCCTGGCCGGTCCTGCTCCGGCTCGGGGCCCGCCCATAGCGGAGGCCCGGTGGCTCAAGGCATGGGGCTCGTCCGGTCTGACAGGCATTCACCCTGAGCCCTCCCCACGTGTCTGAAAGGCTTCGCAAAGGTCCCAGCTGTATCTCTGCGGGAAACAAGTGCGAACGTCTATGGCAAAAAAAAAGGAAGTTTAAATAAAAGTACAATTTTAAGGCTTCGAGTTTTGAGAGCAAGAAGGAATGCTAGCGATTTCTGCCACTCCCTTCATTTTAAAGATGAGGAGCCTGCCCATAAATGCTTTACTGGGGTCACACTTTAAACCAGTCGGTGGGAAAGTCAGACCAGAGACGCAGCCTCCCGGCCCCAGCACCGGACATGCCCCGCTCAGGTCGCTGTGGACCGTGTGTGGGAATCAGCTAGTCGTCACCATCTCACGGCCCCGTGTCTGAGCATCGTCTCCCTGAGGCTCTCCCAGGGCCACAGTGGGGGCCTCGGTTTTCTAGGCCTTACCTAGCAAGCAGCATCATCCGGGGGGTGACACGGGCAGGGAGAGGAACGGCTTTTCCTGTCACTCTTCTGGCCCGCGAGGGCGCGCCGTCGGGGCTAAGCCGGGAAGCCCAGCCTCACAGGTGCAGCGCGGTTGCTACTGCCTTCCGGGGGGTCTTCCTGGGACAGCCTGACCCGTTACCAGTGCTGCCTGAGTCCCCTCCCCGGGGTCTGAACGGAAGTCCAGGGCAGAGGAAACGCCAGGGTGGTTCCAAGCCCTCGTGTGTTCTGGGGCCGGGAGGGAACCCAGCCTACATGCCAGACTCGTTCTGGGGCCGGGAGGGAGCCCAGCCTACACGCCAGACTCGTTCTGGGGCCAGGAGGGAGCCCAGCCTACACGCCAGACTCGTTCTGGGGCCGGGAGGGAGCCCAGCCTACACGCCAGACTCGTTCTGGGGCCGGGAGGGAGCCCAGCCTACATGCCAGAGCGCGGCCTCGGGGACAATCCAGAGCCAGCCGGGCGCGTGGCCGAGGAGTTTGCTCGGACTCCCATCACGCGGCTACACACCGGGGGCTTGAAACAGGAGAAGTGTCCTCCCAGTGCCAGAGGCCAGGTCTCTGAAATCCAGGTGTCCCCGGGCCCCATCCCCTCCGAGGCTCTAGCGGATAAGTCGTCTGGCGCCTCTTCTGGCTCCTGGTGGTTGCTGGCTTCCTGGGCTCGTGGCCACAGTAAATCTCTGCCTCACGATCACCTCCCTTCTCCCTGTGCCTCTCATGAGGACACGTGTCATTGGATGCCAGACCCACACTGATCATCCCGGGTGATCCCGCATCTCGAATCGATAGCCTTTACTAAATAAGGGGACAGTCACAGGTTCCAGAAATTTGGGTGTGATCATCCATTCTCGAGGGGCCAGCGTGTAGCCTATGACAGCAGGCGACTTGCTGTCCATCACAGGGCCCAGGGACTTGGGGGTTTGGCAGAGGGAATCCTCGGTTATGTCGGCCGTGTTGTGACACTCTGTCTGTCACTGCCCTCGGGTGAATTCCTAGGGAATAGTCACGGACATCGGTGTGCGACTCATTTCCTGCCTTCTGGGTAGCCTCCAACACCCATACTGGGAGGGCCACGCACACAGCTCTCTCCGGCCCGCGCCTCGGCGGGGGGAAGAGGCCACAGGGTGCTAGCAAGCATTCCCACGGGGCTTTAGGGGTTCTCTCCCTCTGGTCTGCTCTCTTCCCGATGAGACAAGTATGGGGTTGGCAGGCTGGGAAGAGCGACTTGCCATTATTCAGGATCCTGCCCACCTTCAGAAAGGGTCATGCCGAGCAAGATTATCAAGTTGCCTTTGTGCGGCCTCACTTGCTCTTCTGCTATCAAGTACCGTCCTCTTGATTCATCCCTTGATGCATGTATCTAAGGACACGTTTCAGCAGCTGCCAAGTGGGAGCTAAGGAAACACAGTACCTGCCCTAAGACCCGTGCAGTCTGGAGGTGGAGAGGGGGCAGAGATGGAAGAAATGACACCAAACAAAGTGATCGGCCCTGCACAGGCCGTGAGCAAACAGTCTGGGGGCAAGCGCGATGACAGGTAACTGCAAGGGTTGGGACAGGCTAGAGCGTGGCTGCAACAACACAGGTTGGTTTCTCTCATGCTGCGTGTCTGTCAAGGGTGGGGCTGGGCGCGCTGCTCGTGTCATTGCTGTCCTCCCCGGGACCCGGGTTGGCAGGGCAGCTTCCATACGCAGCCTCGTCAGTTGTCATGAGGGAGGGAAGGTTCCAGAGGCCCTGCACTGGCCATGGCCTGGAAGCGTCAGAAGTAGCCCACAGCTACACCCAACCTCAGGAGAAGGAAGGTCGACCCTCCCATGTGCCCTGAAGGATGAGAGCTGGGAGTGTGTCATGAACATCATTGGTGGCCCTGCGGAGGCTTACAGGACTTCCAGAGGAGCCCGTCGGCGATCCGGGTCCGGAGGGAAGACGGAGACCGGTGACCCGGGCCCGGAGGGAAGGCCGGGATTGCCCATCCAGGCCCGGAGGGAAGACCGAGATGGGCGATCCGGGTCCCAAGGGAAGACGGAGACCTGCGATCCGGGTCCCGAGGGAAGACGGTGTCTCTCGGGCTGACAAAGGTGCGAAGGCTGTGGAAGAGAACTCGGGTCTGCGCCCGTCACGCTCACTCCCCGGAAGAGAACTCGGGTGTGCGCCCGTCACGCTCACTCCCCGGAAGAGAACTCGGGTCTGCGCCCGTCACGCTCACTCCCCGGAGACTTACACAACTCTCGTGCTCGGAGGCCTTCGTCCTGATGACAGTGAAGGCTGCTGCGCAAGCACAGGCAGTGTTTTCAGTGATTCTCACTCTTCTCCCTGCTTTGGGGCACCTTTGGAGGGGCAGGTAGGTGGAAGGGGATGTCGTGGGGTGAACATGCACCCCATTTCCATAGGAAGATGATACCAGTGAGGTATGCACATCAACCATTAGGTGCAACTGTTTACAGTGTTTCTTAAAGAATAAATAAGTAAAATTTTTAAAAGAATGTTTCTCGAACATCTTAGCCCTGGAAGAGCCAATTCCACAGACCATGCCATTCACAGCTTCCGGCCACCATTTTTGATTGGGAGGTAGTCCCCCCAATAGTGAACAGGGAATCCATGCTTTTTTTTTTCCTGCATGTAGTCACAGAATAGTCAGAATTCGAATTTTTGCATAAGCCTTATACACAAGCCCGCCCCCTGTGCTTGAAGAAAGGGTCAGTGAAGGAACAGTGGAATTGGGCAGTGACTTTTGAAGGGAATGGTGACAACAGGCTGCCCTCTGCCTTCTGTCCTCAGGTTTTCCTTTTCTGATGGTTGCGTCTGGAACAGGCTGACAGGGTTGCTTGTGGACAGAGAAACCCCGAAACCTGAGTTCAGGTCCAGAGTCAGTAACCGCTTTAGGGCCCGGGTTCGTGTCTCCATCTGTAAAATGGGTGCCCTCGTTATTTACCTTCTAGGGCTAGTTTGAGAAAGAAGTGAGATCATGTGTGATTTTTAAAAAATTATTAAACTACCTTGGAACGTTAAACTATTCCGTGGATATATAATCATGGCGATATGATTATTAATATTTACTTAGTGGATATAATGGGAAATCGTAACTTTCCTGAGTGTGTCTTCTGGAAGAAGGTCCTGGTGTTCTCTTTGCCTGGTGGAAGGTGGCAGAGGGAGTGCAAAGAGGGTGACGTGGGTGAACACGAGCAGAGCTAAGGCTTCCTCCTAGGTCAGATGATGCACAAAGTGGTAAAAAGGAAAATACAACTTTACCACGCTTTCTTTTTAAAGCACTCTCCCTGGCTCTTGAACTAAGTAGTGAGCTCTAAAATTCTCCATCGCTGTTGCTACTTATCCTACAGTGAGCATAGTAGGTTTTCAACACACGCTTTTGAATGGAGGCAGAAGGCAGGCTTTGCACAAAGTCGGCCTGAGATAAGGGTTAAGAGCACAGCCCCGGGAGTCACACGGCTGGCTTGGAATCCTGATTTTTCTAGTTACTACTACCCTGTGACCCCTCTGTGCCTCGGTCTTCCCATCTGTAAAGTGGAAATCGGAGTCGCCCTACAGGATTGGAAGGTTCTGAGGATTAAATGAGTTAAATGTGTGTGTAAAGTGCTTCGAACAATGCCTGGCACGTCCTAGGTGTGACATGATTGGTTGCTGGAATAAATAAGCCAATTCTTAGAGTCATTTAAAGGCGGGCAGTCTCCCTTGCTTCTCGGGCGGCTGTGGGACCCAGGACAAGAGGCCACCCGAAGTTCCGTCCAGGAGCGTGTGCGAGGGGCGGGCGGGCGGCCCCCGGCGTCGGACGGGCCGGTCCCCGGGGCCGTGCCAGAGCCGTCAGGCCAGGCCAGAGCCCGGGCCGGCTCGGCCAGGGAGCAGCCCACCCAGGCTGCAGGCTTCCCAGCAGCCAGAGCTGCCAGAGGAGAGCGGCGTCGCTGGTCAATAAACGCAGTTCAGGGAAAGGGAGGGGAAGAGAGGAGCCGGCCCGCGTGTCCTGTGGCTTCTTCCTGAGAGGCCGGTGGGCGAAGCGAGGAGGGCGAAGTGGGAAGGACAGTCAGGCCGCGCTACCGCCCCCCTCTCGCTTACCGTGCGCTCGTCTTCCCCGACCCGTCCTCACGTCTCGCGCCTGCCTGGGAGGCCCTGCCGGGGCGGCGGGCCCCTGAGAGGGGCTCGGACAGCCGCTAGGGATTGGAGAGGCTGAAGCCGACGTTTGTCTCTGGGGACGTCCGTCCTGAGCGGCTGGCTGGGCTGAAGGAATTGAGGGCTTGCTCATGCCAACCAGGGTATTCTGATTTTTCAAACAGTTACATTACTTGTATCATGAAGGGTTTTTTTGGCAAGAAGAATTCAGAGCAGAAGGAGCTACCTTGCCCAAAGTGTAGTGCGCTCCACTTTGCTTCTCAGGTTTTTCCTGAGGAGTGGCTCCAGGGACAGGCCCCAGGGCTCCGTCCTTAGCCCTGGCTTGTCAAACATTTTGGTTAATGACTGGGATGAAAAGTAGAAAGAATGCAGGTGACCCACAGCCAGAATCGTTAATACGCGACATGACATACTCAAGTTCAACATGACGTATATGGGGTGGGTTGCTGGGCCAAAACCAACCGAATGAAATCAAACAGGGACGCGCGTAAAGTCCTCTGCTTAGCTTTAGGAAAATGTCACGCGGCGCTGAGGGAGAGACGGGGCTTAGACATGCACGTTCACGTGGTCAGTCGTTGCGCACGTCTTTACTGGGCCTCCTGTAAGAAGACGCTGTCGGGATCCTCACAGCGGGTCCAGATATAAAGACGGTGCTCAGCAAGCTGCCAGTTGACTGGTGGTCGTGGGAAGGCACACGACGCGTCCCCAAAGAAAGGCAGGGCACAGGCTGTTACGGAAGCACCAGACCACGGGGCTGCAGGACCTTCTCAGAGGAGGAGCACCCTCAGGGGTGCGGCTGGAGGAGGCTTCGCAGGAGGGGGACTTCAGAGTGGACACTGCACACTAGGAAGATTTTTTTAAACAGGCGGCAGGGGTGCAGAGGCAAAGAAGAAACGGTGGGGAGAAGCTAAGGGATGAGGCGGAGGAATGAAGGACGTGTATGGGCAATGACGGGTATCTGAAGTGACCAAAACAGAGGGTCTCTCAAGGGGGGGGTCTCTGTGCACGCGAAGGTGCATATATGTGTGTGTGCACAGGGGCGTGCGTGCATACGTGTGGACACGTGTACGTGCACACGAGGGTGTGCGTGCAAATGTGCACACATGTGTGCACACAGGGAGGGGCGTGAGTGCACTGTGGGGGGGGTGCGTGCGAACATGCATACATATGTACATGGAGAGGACTGCGTGCAAACATGCATGCACGTTTATGTACACATGGGGGCATGCGTGCAAACACGTGTGCACTTGCACACAAAGGGGGCGTGTGTGAAATGTGCATATATGTGTACGTTCACACGGGGGCGTGCATGCATACGTGTGTACACGTGTGTGCGCGCGCATATGGACAGTCCATGGGGGCATCTGTGCAAACGTGCGTACACGTGTGTGTGCACACGGGGCTGGGGAGGGGAGGGTGAACGCTGGCTCAAAGACAGGATGAGAGCAGACTGTGCTCTAACTAGAAAGAGCACGTTGGTGTTGTGGGCATTCTTCCGTGGGAAACGAAGGCCCTGGAGGAGAGGGCTCCGGGGTCAGCGGGCGCCGGAAGGCCGTTCCTCTGGTCCCGGCGCACAGGGGTTCGGATGGGGAGACCCTAGAGGCCCAAGTGCCAGGGGCGGGGCTACAGCACCCATGAGAGATGGCCTTGAGATGGGAGAGGCAAAGAAGCCGTGCGATAACCGAGGGAGGTCTCGCAGTGCTCGGTGCCGGTGGGAGGCTGCCGGCGGGGCCGTGGTGGGAGAGAAGGGTGGGCACGGAGCAGGGCGAGCGCCCCTTCCGCCCGGGAGCGGGGACGAGGACGTTGCTGGTTTGGGCAAGGAGACGCTGCGTTCCGGGTGAGGCCTCGGCGGGCTACTTCCGGCAGGGAGTTGAGCGCAGAGCTTGGAGGGGCTTTGGGCGAGGCTGTTCCGCGGCCACCTGCTCAGAAGTGGTCTCGGAAGCAGGGGAGGTGAGAGCCACTGCACGGAGAATCAGGCCAAGGACGAGGGTCACCAGGAGGCCTGTGAGGGTCACCAGGAGACTTAAGGACAGCGGAGGAGCACTTCAGCGTATATGCCGAGGGGGGAGTCTGAACCCTGCTTGAACTTCACACAGACCAACCCTCGAGCAGAGAAAGGCTCCGTCTCAGGCTCGCCCTCTGTACCCCACCAGTGAGGACCTGGACTCTTCACCCGCACAGGTGGCCTCCCCAGGTCTCTCCCTGGTGGGATCCCATCTTCCCATTCCCTTCCCCCGGCTGTCTCTCACTCGCGGCGGGGAGGCCCCGGGGACCGTGATGTGCTAGTCCAGACGGACAGACCGAGGGACAGGGGCCGGAATTCGTCACCCGCTGGCAGAGGCCTTTGACTTGCCTTGAGCGGCAGTGAGGCTTCCAGGTCCCATAGCCCAGATCACCTACAGGTCTCCAGCCACACAGGGGGTCGGAATTAGCGATGTTCCTGTTATTACTTGTAAAACGAAGCGAAGACTGCGATTAACAAAAGTCATCGGTGTGTATGCAAGTCTATATCTTCTCTCTTATGTTATTTCCAAGACAATATGCTCATTTGACATAGTCCTAGTTTCGTTTTGAATATTTGAATGGTGTTCTGTTATACAAATATACCATAATTTCTTTAATTCTTTTTCTATTTTGGGACATGGCAATTGCTTTCGGTTTCTCCTTATTGTAAATAACAGAGCCGTAAACAGTGCATGTATCTTTTTTTGTTGTTCTTTTGAATTATTTCTCTGGAAGCAATTCCCAGGAGTGGAATTATTAGGTCAAAAAATATGAATGTTTTTATGGTTCTCGGTAAGTGTGGCCACACTGTCCCCATCCTTCCTTCCTTCCTGAAAGCCTCATGCACCTGGCGGCACAAGCTGTAGGCTCAGTGAGATGTGCCACGAAGGGAACATGAGCGGAGAGTGACCCGTGGCGCCAGGGGTCAGTGCAGAGCTCTGTCCTCCCAGGTACTCCTGCGGGTCCTCCGCCGCCAGCAGGGAGGGGAGGAGAGGGCAGGAAGGGGTTGTGGGCACCCTGGGAAATGAAGCAACAATCTGGTACTTCCTGCTGGAGCAGCTGCAGAGGAGGGGAAATTACAAACCGGCGAAGGGAGGCAGAGGAGAGTGAGCGAGAGCCTTACCCCCCGCCCCTAGTCAAGGATGCGGGCAGAACACCCTGAGTGTTTGGAATGGCCTCTAGGGAGTGTGGACTTGCTCCTAGGAAATCCCTCAGGGCATGGGCAGACGGGTCTGGATTAGGGAGGAGAGACACTCGATTGTTTGCTTCATAAATATTAAATGAGTGCCCACCATGTCAGGTTCTGGGCCAGAAATTCTGCACACAAAAGGGAACAAAACTTGGGTCCTGGGGCACCTGGGTGGTTCAGTCGTTAAGCGTCTGCCTTTGGCTCAGGTCATGATCCCAGGGTGCTGGGATCAGGCCCCACGTCAGGCTCCCTGCTCAGGGAGCCTGCTTCTCCCTCTCCCTCTGCTGCTCCCCCTGCTTGTGCTTTCTCTCTCTCTGGCTCTCTCTCTCTCAAATACATAAATAAAATCTTAAAAAAATAAATAAATAAAATAAACTTGGGTCCTGCCCTCAAGGAGCTTGCAGTCCAGTAAAGAAGTCGGAAGGGTGACAGGGATTGCAAGAGCGTGATCACCTCTCCTTCCAGATCTATGCTCAGGACGCGGATGGGGGTGGGACTTGCAGGAAGGAGAGGTTTCCAAAGGAGGTAACACCGAGCTCAGTGCCCTGGTGCAGTCTGAGGCGGTGGGGCGCTCCCGCGAGAGGGATGTTCGGGCTGGGGACGCCGCGCGGGGCGAGAGGGGAGTGTGCGACGTGGCAGACCCTGCGAGACCCTGGGGAGGCATGAGGATTCCCCTGCAGGGGCACTTAACTCACAGTCCCAAGGGCAAGGGGGAGCCTGAGGGTCCTCGAAGCTGCATTTGTAGCTCACACTTTTTTATGTCAATGGGATGTTTCTTCGGCATCATCGCTGATGAGATCATGGGGAAGTCAAAGCTCTCCAAAGCCACCTCTTTGCATCACCACTCATTGGATGCCCAGAGCTCTGGGAGGCAGCGAGTCGTGTGACCCGATTTACATTTTGGAAAGGTTGCCGTGGCTCGGGTTCGCAGAACGGACTGCAGAGAGCGTGGCGTGTGCTCCTTCAGGCGGCTGGTCAGCCATGTGATAGAGATCAGGCAAGCCCTGCAGATCAAGGGGGTGGAGGGTGACCCTTCCTCCCAGGGCCAAGAACTTTCTCCCTACAGGCCTTGCTGAGGACTCAGAGAGGGCTGCTGGTTCCAGGGGCCCCTGCTTTAATGGGGGTGCCCAGATGCGACCATAGCATTCAGCGGGAGGGCAGGCCCGGGGCTGAGTTTCTAGGGTCTGTAATGAAAGGCAGCTCACCTGTGCCCCCAGGGCCTGTGAAGGTGCCCTGTGTGGGCGGGATGAGAGCCGAGTGTTACAATCCAGCTGCAAGGAGCCAGGCACAGTGGTATCAGAGTTCAGGGCCCTGGACTAGATTCCACCACTGAATCGCTGTGGGATCTCGGACCGACAGCACAAAATTTGGGGTCCTTCCCGGGGTGATAATTCCGTCCCTGCCTGGGTTATTGGGAGGATTAAATGAGACAGTGTTTTCATAGTCGAGGCCTTGGAGAAGGTACAAAGGACGCCACAGAGCCAGAGTGTCATCACCTCTGCGCTTTGGAAAACACAGGGAAATATCTGGAAATAACTTGGTGCCCCAGAGAGAAGCAGGCACCCTGGAGCCCGAGAGAGGGAGAGAGGGAGGAGGGCTTAGGGGGAGGTGAGGAAGCTGGGTCTCTGCTTCCTCCTCTTCCGGGGTTTGCCTCTGAAGCTCAGAGCAGCTGTTAGATGAAGGACCAGGTCCTGCCCAGCCCAGGTCAGTGCGCTCGGAGGCAGAAGTCATGTTCGAGCCCCAGCAAGGAGACCAGCAGGGGCCTGGCGGCTCTGCCGGGCTCTGTAGTGTTTGCACGTCTCTGACCTGATGCCCCCAGGGCCCCCCAGGAGCCGCCGGGTGGTCCACACCCCGGGGCGGGGGTGGGGGTCCGCCGCCCATCACTCCAGCCTGGAGCTCTGTTCCAGCCGCGGTCAAGGGCGAAGCTCTCAGGACCCCATCTTCTGTGCAGCGAAGATGTTAGTTTTCAAAACAAAAGTCCCCGTTAAGAAAGAGCAGGGATCGGCCAAGGTCGCCGTGCCAGCCCAGCAGTCTCTGTTGGCGTGAACCTGGGCAGGGTCGACGGCGTGGGGCGAAGGAGCGCGGCACGTGGGTCCCGACCGACTCTGTGCGTGAGCCGTCGGCTGCCGTGGGGGACGTCGGGGCACAGCCCAGAGGCGGCGGCCACAGGCCGGGGACACGCCGTGTCAGCCGGGGGGGCCGCCCGAACAGCGGGCTCCCTCGGCAGACGCGGCTCGTCACGGCCGCGAGCCCTTCGCAAAGGCCAAGGTGCAGCGTCCGCCGCGCTGCTCTCTGCGCGTCTTCTCCTGGATGCGCACACGGTCTTCCCTCTCCGAGGCCGCGTCCTCATCTTTCCTCGCATGGACCCTGGTCACGCTGGATGCGGACCCACCCGCGGGACCGCCTCCTAACGGAACCGTCTCTCTGAAGACCTGTCTCCCCGGAGTCTCATTCTGGGGAACCGAGGGTTAGGACACCAACGTAGGAATCCGGGGGACACCCCTCGGCCCATAAAAGCACCCCCGGACCCGGAGCCTCACTTCCGGCCGCGGCTGAGAAAGGACAGGGCGCTGGGGGTCAGGCTCCCAGGCACGGCCGCCGGCTGGAATGCAGCTGCGAGGGCTCCGGAGGCCAGAGCGTCGCCCAGGGCCGACCTTCCACGCCGAGCCGGGCTCCTCGTGCGACTGCGGCCATGCCGTGTCCTGGAAAGGGCGCACGCTGAACCCGGAGCTGGCAGGGCTGCTGCCGGGCTCTCCTCACGCCCCCTCCCCGGGCACAGCTTCCGCCGCCTCCTCCCGGCACCCTGTCCTGTCCACGCAGAGTGCGGGGCTGTGGCCTGTCCCCACGGCGTTTCCAGCCCCTCCGGAAAACTCTCCCAGCTTCCTGGCTCATAGGCCTTTGCCCGCGCTGGTCTCTCCGCCTGGACTTCACTGCTCCTCCCCAGCCCCTGTGGGTGACGTTCTTGCTCCCCAGTCACTGTTCAATCCGGGAGGCCAGGTCCACACTCACTGCTCCGTCCGGGAGGCCGGGTCCGCACTCACTGCTCTGTCCAGGAGGCCAGGTCCACGGTCACCGCTCCGTCCGGGAGGCCGTGTCCACACTCACTGCTCCGTCCGGGAGGCCGGGTCCACACTCACTGCTCCGTCCGGGAGGCCGGGTCCTCACGCACTGTTCCGTCCAGGAGGCCGGGTCCACGGTCACCACTCCGTCCGGGAGGCCGGGTCCACACTCACTGCTCCGTCCGGGAGGCCGGGTCCACACTCACTGCTCCGTCCGGGAGGCCGGGTCCTCACTCACTGCTCCGTCCGGGAGGCCGGGTCCTCACTCACTGCTCCGTCCGGGAGGCCGGGTCCTCACGCACTGTTCCGTCCAGGAGGCCGGGTCCACGGTCACCACTCCGTCCGGGAGGCCGGGTCCACACTCACTGCTCCGTCCGGGAGGCCGGGTCCACACGCACTGTTCCGTCCAGGAGGCCGGGTCCACGGTCACCACTCCGTCCGGGAGGCCGGGTCCACACTCACTGCTCCGTCCGGGAGGCCGGGTCCACACTCACTGCTCCGTCCGGGAGGCCGGGTCCGCACTCACTGCTCCGTCCGGGAGGCCGGGTCCGCACTCACTGCTCCGTCCGGGAGGCCAGGTCCACGGTCACCACTCCGTCCGGGAGGCTGGGTCCGCACTCACCGTTCCGTCTGGGAGGCCGGGTCCACGGTCACCGCTCNTCACGCACTGTTCCGTCCAGGAGGCCGGGTCCACGGTCACCACTCCGTCCGGGAGGCCGGGTCCACACTCACTGCTCCGTCCGGGAGGCCGGGTCCGCACTCACTACTCCGTCCGGGAGGCCAGGTCCACGGTCACCACTCTGTCCGGGAGGCTGGGTCCGCACTCACTGTTCCGTCCGGGAGGCCGGGTCCATGGTCACCGCTCCGTCCGGGAAGCCGGGTCCACGGTCACCGCTCCGTCCGGGAGGCTGGGTCCGCACTCACCGTTCCGTCTGGGAGGCCGGGTCCACGGTCACCGCTCCGTCCGGGAGGCTGGGTCCGCACTCACTCTTCCGTCTGGGAGGCCGGATCCACGGTCACTGTTCGGTCCCGGAGGCCGGGTCCACACTTGCTGCTCCATCTGGGAGGCTGGGTACGCACTCACTGTTCCGTCCGGGAGGCCGGGTCCAAGGTCACCACTCCGTCCGGGAGGCTGGGTCCGCACTCACCGTTCCGTCCGGGAGGCCGGGTCCACGGTCACCACTCTGTCCGGGAGGCTGGGTCCGCCCTCACTGTTCCGTCCGGGAGGCCGGGTCCACGGTCACCACTCCGTCCGGGAGGCTGGGTCCGCACTCACTGTTCCGTCCGGGAGGCCGGGTCCACGGTCACCACTCCGTCCGGGAGGCTGGGTCCGCACTCACTGTTCCGTCCGGGAGGCTGGGTCTGCACTCACCGTTCCGTCCGGGAGGCCGGGTCCACGGTCACCACTCCATCCGGGAGGCTGGGTCCGCACTCACCGTTCCGTCCGGGAGGCCGGGTCCACGGTCACCACTCCGTCCGGGAGGCTGGGTCCGCACTCACTGCTCCGTCCGGGAGGCCGGGTCCACACTCACTGCTCCGTCCGGGAGGCCGGGTCCGCACTCACTGCTCCGTCCGGGAGGCCGGGTCCGCACTCACTACTCCGTCCGGGAGGCCAGGTCCACGGTCACCACTCTGTCCGGGAGGCTGGGTCCGCACTCACTGTTCCGTCCGGGAGGCCGGGTCCATGGTCACCGCTCCGTCCGGGAAGCCGGGTCCACGGTCACCACTCCATCCGGGAGGCTGGGTCCGCACTCACCGCTCCGTCCGGGAGGCCGGGTCCACGGTCACCACTCCGTCCGGGAGGCTGGGTCCGCACTCACTGTTCCATCCGGGAGGCCGGGTCCACGGTCACCACTCCGTCCGGGAGGCTAGGTCTACCCGGCCGGGCCGCAGCGTGAGGTGGGGCAGGACTGTGGCCACAGTGAACAGCCCGCTGCCCGTCTGCCCTCTTGGACAGGGTTCCCGGAGCCCCTGCCAGGCTCCCGGCCGTTCCTGAAGGGGCTGCTCGCCTCCCCACCTCACTCGTATCTGGGGCGGGTCCCAGATGGGTCCCTGCACCCAGACAGTCACCGGCGCCTTTCCCACAGCAGGGCAGCGCCCTGTGACCAGGCCCGGGGAGGAGACGCCCCCACCGTGGCTCCCGCTCTGCTCACTCTCCCCTCCTCCTGAGCCAGAGATTCCGTTCCTATCGTCCGGACTGGGGAGGACTTGACTTGAAAAGGAACTGGGCCCCCGAAAAGCCGCAGCGTCGCCGTGGCCAGACGGGGAATGTATTTCCCGCCAGGAGGCCGAGGCGAGGGGACGAGCAGGTGTCAGCCGGAGCCAGGCCGCCCTGCAGGGACAGACGCTGACCAGTTGCTGCCCCGGCTGGGGACACGCACGTTCTAATCATGAAAACTGTGAAGGCCTTCAACGCCGACGTACATTACCTTCCAAATTCACTTCTCGTCCTTGTCCATTTATTTTAAAAGGTTTTATTTATTTATTTCGTGCTGGCAGGGGAGGGGCAGAGGGAGGGAGAATCTCAAGCCAGCTGCCCCCCGGAGCGTGGAGCCCGACGTGGGGCTCGATCCCACAGCCCTGAGACCAAGACCCAAGCAGAAATCAGAGTCAGACGCTGAACTGACCGAGCCACCCAGGCGCCCCTTGTCTTTGTCAATTAATATTTATGTGTTTCGGTGCGTCTCATCGCTGCACACAAAACTGAATTTCTCCAGCCCCTGTTGGTTTTGTTCAGTGCACATGTCTGCGTTAGGAACGTCGAGGACGCGTCCCTCTGAATGGGAGTGCAGTATCTTACTGCCTTCATGCTGCAGACTTTACTCCGACCCTTCGCTCCGATTTAATATTCAGATGGTTTCTAACCTTTCAGCTTTATGTAACTAACAGGGTTATAGATAATTCTGTATAAACCGCGTCTTCCTTCTTTATTTCCTTAACGTCTGTTCTAAAAATAGAGCGAATCGTTTTCGAGCTCTTCTTGCACAGTTCCATTGTCTCAGAAGAGGGCAGAATTAATCAAGATGTAACACGAACAGCAGTTTTTAAAGAAACAGTTTTCCCCATAACCCTGGCAACTCTGGCTTTTTATCGTTGTGACCTATTTTGCCAACGTAATGGCTGTGCGATGTTACCTTGAAGTTAATTTGCGTTTTAGTATTGACTGTCGACATTCTGCGCCCTCCCGAATGATAACTGTGGGTGTTTTCTCCCTTGGTGTTGGAAGTGTCTCTGCCCCGTTGCCTTCTGGGTGCTTATTTGGCCAAGATTTCACAGGCATCTATGTGTCGTGTGACTTCCCTTATGAGCGTCCACGCTGGCAGCCGTGTCACCGAAATGCCATCCGTAGACCAAGCAAGGGAGTCACGTGGGAGAGTTTGTAAAACCCAGTCCTTAGCCCCACCAGAAGGACAGGAAAGGAGCTGTTGGGTTCCGCTAACAGAGACCCCGAGGCCCAGAGACTTGATCCAGAAACCAGAACCTCAGTCTTTATCCAGTGGCTGATGTCTTCAAACCAATAAATACTTTGCACCGATACTTTGCTACGAATTGGCCCCTCTGCCAGGAAGGGGAGAAAGCCGAGTAAAGTCCGTGGTGGGTGCCTTCCAGGGAAGTCACACCAGCGAGAGGGACAGACAGTTCAGTGTAGCCAGCGAAGTGCTACGGGACAGGGCCTCGAAGGCTCTTGGAGGAAGCAAGAAGTGGGGCTTGAATGAAGAAGAGCCGTCCGGGTGGAGCGAATAAGGAGGAAGGCTTTGCCCCAGAGGAATGGCGTGTGCAGACACAGAGGCGTGAAAACGGGTGGTGGGCCGGGCGCTGTGGGAGCACAGGCTGGGAAGGGCAGGGCGTGGAGCTGCCTGCCAGGGCTGGAGGCCCAGCCCCACGACAGCTTTGTCATCTCCAGCAAGTCACATAGCCTCTCCAAGCTCCCGTTCTGCCATCACCCCACGATGACCGTAACGCCTGGCTGGCTGGCAGCGGGTTGACCGAAGGAGGTCATCCTCATTGAGCCCGAGGTGTTACTCTGGGCACACGGTAAATGCTCGCTCGGCAAGTATTGGCTCTGGCTATTGAGAAGGTGTAGCCTTGCAGGAAGGAGGGATGCACGGGCCTTGTACTCTATACTGAGATGACTCGGTCACAGAGCAGAGACGATAGAGTAGGTAAGCCAAGCAAAGACGTGACCAGACTGAGTTTAGACGGGTCGTTGGGGCAACAGTGGGGAGAATGGACAGGAAAGTGAAGGGCAGGGGCGAAGCAGTCAGGTGGCCACATTCTCTGTCCACAGTCGAAGGAGCAGTGATGGGGGCCTCAGGTGCCGTGGCCACTGTGGGAGTGAAGAGGCCAGACCACAAGCACGGATTACACAGGAGACCGTGACTAGACTCGCTGACCTATGGGACGTGGGAAGGCAGGGCTCAGGGGGCAGAATCTGCTGTTTCCGAATTCCACGGCCTGCAAGTCTGTTCCTTGGCTCCGCCTGATCGAGCCGCCGCAGGACCCCGTCCATCGCCTCCGAACGGGCCCGTTGTCCCCGGTCTTCCCGGCTCCCAGAGACCGATCCCAGGGGTCAGGAAAAGTACGGAGGAAGAGCTCCGGGCCCTGCTTCCACACCAGCTGGGGCTGCCCCTCTCCCCAAGGAATGCGCTCGGCTTCCTCCGTCCCCACCCCCGCCAAAGACATCTCAAGCCCTGTGACTTGGCAGCTGCGCAGGACCTTCTCTGACGACCGTCTCAGGCATCCGGGCGTCTTGGGCTGTCGAAGCACATGGGGCAGGCACATCGCGGCCTGTGTCCACGGGAGGGAGGTGCTCTGCAAAGAGGAAATGGCTCCAACCAGATATGGCCTTGTTTGTTTTCCCCGTGAAGACAGGAGACCATTTTACTTTCCTCTTTTATTTATTTTTTAGGGATGAGGCAGATATTTTTAATTCCTCTAGTTTCCTGCTGTCTACAGGTGTTTCCTATGGTCTTGCTGCCAGAAAGACCGGAGCCCATGACATAATCAGCTCTGGTCCTGAGATTTCCAAAAAGTCTCCCTGCTGTGACCTGCAGGTGCCACCTCAAATCCCCTCTGGGCAAGGTGGGCGAACACACAGCCCCCCCCCCGACCTGCGCGGGTTTTCCACCGATCGCCTGTGCTGCAGGCAGGGCTCATTCCTAAGAGCCCCTGGTGAGAGGTCGCCGTGGGGGGACTGGAGAGGAGGAAGTCTCTGGTCTCCAGCAGCACCCCGTTCTTGCCTTCTTAGCCGATGTGACATTCAGGAAAGGGCTGCCCAGTAGTGCCGGTAGACTCATTCCTTCCTTCTCATTCGCAGGACAGTTCTCCGGCCTCCAGCCAAGTGGGATAGCCTTGTAGAGCAGCTGTTGAAAAGGCAGAATGCTTGTTTATTTTTACCCCAAAAAGTTGTGCACAAACTAAAACTTTGGGGAAAACATCCCATTTATCATGCACCCAGAGAAATCTTATGGTGTTGGGAAATCCTCTTACAAAGTGAGGAGACCATCAGCCAAGCAACGTTCTCTCTCTCACTTTAGACATGAACTTGTGGAGCCTCATATCTGTCTGTACAAGGAATGGGACAAATGTTTATTGGATACTTTTATTACACGATGTCTCTTTTAGAACCGTCACTGCTCTTCTCTGAGTTGGGTATCACTGGTCCATCGTACTGAGTAGGAGACTGACGCTCAGGGTGGGCAAGTGGTCTGGTCGCCGCCGACGGACAGAGACAGAGTGTAGCCCGGGCCCCCCCCTCGTCCCATCTGCAGTGCACGCTGGTCCCCCTGAGAATTCGAAGAGGGGGTCATGATGCTTGTGATGGTATTTAACATGAAGAGCAATGAATCCAGGGGCGCCTGGGGGGCTCAGTGGGTTAAAGCCTCTGCCTTCGGCTCAGGTCATGATCTCAGGGTCCTGGGATCGAGCCCCACGTAGGGCTCTCCGCTCAGCGGGGAGCCTGCTTCCTCCTCTCTCTCTGCCTGCCTCTCTGCCTACTTGTGATCTCTCTCTCCATGTCAAATAAATAAAGTTTTAAAAAAAAGAGCAATGAATCCGTGACGTCCCTAAAAGAATTACAAATAAATTCACGTCATAAGCCCAAAAATGCCTCCTGGGATTTTCCAGGCAACAGGTCAAATTGGATAAAACATTGTTCCCACAAATCAGAAGTCGCAAACTCCCGGATCCCGAGCTGCAGGTGGACGCGCTCTCCCCGCAGCGAAGCAGGGGTCCGTCCCACCCGCGCCCACCCGTGTGCGCGGCCTGCCTGGGCTCCGCGGGTGCTGGGGAGGCCGGAGAGCGGCAGGAAGACAGCGCCCAGAGCTGCGCTTGGGGCCAGAGCGGGTCTCGCACACTGGGAGCGCCTCCCGCTGACTCTGACGGAGGCGGCGTCTCCCCAGGGGCCAGCGGCGCCCTCCGAGGGCCAGCTCCGGGTCAGACTGCCAGCATCGATCTCTGGCCTGCAGACAGACCGCGCAGACGCAAGGATGGCTGCGTCGTGGGCAGAGTCACACCGCCGAGTTTCGAACCCGCCTCCTCTACAGGGCGTGGGGTCTGGGCAGGCTCCTGCCTCGCGGTGGCTCCATGTCAGACGGGACGAGACGACGGGAAGGTGTTCTTCACGCGGCTGTGGAGGGGATCAGGCGAGCTTCATCCCCGATGCGCCGTGAACAGGGTACGCACTCCGTCTGTGCCGATCCCGTCCTCGCCTCCTCTCGGGAACGTTCGCGTGCACGGCTGCCTCGGGGACACCGGGGGGACGGGGTCTATTCATCACCGAGGACGGAATGGCTCTGTGCTGACTTGTCCAAGACCCGCAGAAAATCGGGGTGTGGGGCCTAAAGGAGATGGCCTGTGTCTCCCTTCTCTTGCCTTACGATTTGTCTTGTTTGGTTTCTTTCTCACCATATGCTGAGATGGAAGGGACATTTTGGCTTCGGATCGATCATCTTGAGCAGAGACCAGTATGTACTAACAAAGCAACAGCATTTAAAAACGTATGTGGGGCTCCTGCAAATGGGGTAAATTGGCCTAGATTTTACTAAACCTAAAAACAGCTTCAAGGAGCATGTATTTAAATTTGGTGACACAATATCTTTTTTTTTTCATTTGAATTCCAGTATAGTCAACATACAGTGTTATGTAATCTTTAGGTGTACAATACGATGACTCGGCAATTCCATCCATCACCCCGTGCTCATCACAAGTGCACGCCTTCATCCCACCACCTGTTTCACCCACCCCTCCCCCAACCCCCCGCTCATAACCATCAGTTTGTCCACTATATTAAGCATCTGTTTCTTGGTTTGTGTGTGTGTGTGTGTCTCTCTTTTATTCTCCTTTGCTTGCTTTGTTTCTTAAATTCCACATGCGAGCGAAATCATATGATATTTGTCTTTCTCTGATTTATTTCACTTAGCATTATATTGTCTAACTCAATCCATGTCTTTGCAAACGGCAAGATTTCATTCTTTTTATGGCTGAATCATATTCCATTGTATACATACCACATCTTCTTTATTCATTCGTCCATCAATAAACACTTGGGCTGCATCTATAATTTGGCTCTTGTAAGTAAAGCTGCTAGAAACATGAGGTGCATATATCCCTTTTATTTAGTATTTTTGTATCCTTCGGGTAAATACCTAGTAGTGTGATTGCAGGATCGTACATTAGTTCTATCTTTAACTTTTCGAGGAACCTCCGTATTGTTTTCCACAGTGGCTGCGCCAGTTTGCATTCCCACCAATAATACAAGAGGGTTCCCCTTTCTCCGCACCCTCACCAACACCTGTGGTTTCTTGCGTTTTTATTTTAACCATTCTGACAGGTGTGCAGTCATAACTCATTGTAGTTTTGATTTGCATTTCCCTGATGACAAGTGGCATCAAGCATCTTTTTCATGTCTCTGTTAACCATCTGGAGGTCTTCTTTGGACAATCTCTGTTCAAGTCTTCTCATTTTTAATTGGATTATTTGGGTTTTGGGTGTTGAGTTGTATCCGTTTTTTATATATTTTGGATACTAACCCTTTGTTGGACATGTCATTTGCAAATATCTTCTCCCATTCCATAGGCTGCCTTTTAGTTTTGTTGACTGTTTCCCTCACTGTGCAGAAGCTTTTTATTTTGATAAAGTCGCAATCATTTGGTTTTGCCTTTATTTCCCTTGCCTCAGGAGACGTCTCTAGAAAGAAGTTGCTCTGGCCGGTGTGGGAGGCCTTACTGCCTGTTCTCTCTTCTAGGATTTTTCTGGTTTCAGGTCTCACGTTTAGGTCTTTCATCCACTCTGAGTTTATTTTTGTGCACAGCGTCAGGCAGTGCTCTGGTCTCGCTCTTCCACGTGGAGCTGCCGGTTTCCCAACAGCAGATGTTGCAGACATTGTCCTTTTCCCACTGGATAGTTTTTCCTCCCTTGTCCGGGATGAATTGACCACATAGCTGTGGGTTTCTTTCCGGGTTTTATATTCCGTTCCACTGATCTGCGTATCTGTTTTTGTGCCGTACCATATCACGGTGATCACTTCAGCTTGGTAGTATGACCTTAAGTCTGGAATCGTGGTGACGACACGGTGTCTTTATGGAATCACTGACTCCACCTCCTCCTTCTCCCCTCTGGGCGTACGTGTCCTGTCCCCGACACTCGGGCCCTGGGTATGATATTTTGAGAAGACTGACGACTCACTCCAAAGTTGTTTTCAGGTGTTTGTTCCCCTGCTCAGACCGTTCCTTCCCAAAACATTGGGGGAGTAGAGTTTAAAACTCTTATTTCAGTATTTTATTTTATTTTAAGATTTTATTTATTTATTTGACGGAGAGAGACTGCAGGAGAGGGAACACAAGCAGGGGGAGTGGGAGAGGGAGAAGCAGGCTTCCCGCTGAGCAGGGAGCCCGATGCAGGACTTGATCCCAGGACCCCGGGATCATGACCTGAGCCGAAGGCAGATGCTTAACGACTGAGCCACCCGGGCACCCCTTGTTCCAGTATTTTAAACATTTTTCTTTATGTTTATCTTATTATACATCTTGGTAACTGCCTTTCTTTCCTTTGAAAATAATCATTGGTGGGGAGCCTGGGTGGCTCAGTTGGTTAAGTGTCCAGCTCTTGATTTCGGCTCAGGTCATGATCTCCAGGTCGTGAGATCCAGCCCCGCGTCAGGCTCTGTGCTCAGTGTGGAGTCTGCTTGAGACTCTCTCCCTCTCCCTCTGCCTCTCTCCCCACTCACGCACTCTCCCTCTCAATTACATGAATAAAAGTGTTTAAAAAATTAAAAAATAAAAAAGGAAAGAAAAGAAAACAATCATGGGCAACCCTATAAATCAGTTCTAGTTTGCTCATTCGAATACACATACACGGGGCGCCTGGGGGGCTCAGTCGTTAAGCATCTCCCTTCGGGTCAGGTCATGATCCCGGGGTCCTGGGATCAAGTCCCTTGTCGGGCTCCCTGCTCAGAGTCTGCTTCTCCCTCGGCCTCTGCCTGTTGTTCCCCTGCTTGTGCACTCTCTTTGTCAAATAAATAAATAAAATATGTTTAAAAATACACATCCAGAATTTGACGTGACTGAAATCATATCAAGCCTGCTGGGTTGTTATAGGCAATGGTTTTGTTTTGTTTTGTTTTGTTTTGTTTGCTTCATCCAAACCAGCTTCCCTTCCCACACTCCAGCCTCCACAAATCTCGTAGAACACTTTCTGTAGGACACTTCCTATCCTGCAACTATGCAAATGGTGGCATGTACGTCATGCAAACACACGGGTCGATGTACACATAGCACGGGATGGGGGTGGCTCGTCGACTTGTTGCTTCATCAAACTGGGGCCGTATTCGACACACTTCTGTGCGTCTTACTGTTCTCGCTTTACAGTTTTCCACGGGAATTTGGGGTGCTCTAATTCATTCTTTTTAATGGTTTCACAATAACCCGCTGTGTGAATGACCATAAACCATTTCCCTCTCTGTGGGCCTTCGCTTTGCTCCTGGTGTTTTGCCGCTGGAAGCAGCGCCGTAATCAGCCTTCGCGTCCTTCTGTCCTGGGCCTCTTACGTTTCTGCAGTAGTCTCGGGAGCACGGGGCCGAGGGGCAAGGTTTGTCGTCTCATTTAATGAGCGTTGCCAGATAACATTCCCGAAAGGCGGTGAGCATCACAGCCGCTCCAGCCGAGTCCGAGCGCTCCTGCTCCCGGGCCCCAAACAGCACTGGCTACTTCGCGCTCTGCCCCTGCTCCCAGCCTCTCCGCTCTGCTGTCTGCTGAGCACAGAGAGGTCTCCGTGTTAACTTCATGTCTAGTTCTCTGACAACTTATAAATCTGACCTCTTTTGCTTCTCGGACTTTCGGGGTTTGCTTTTTTCTGGGAACCGCTTATTTGTAGGTATATTGTTCCCGTCATTTTGTGAGAACATTTTATATAAAAGACACAGTCTCCTCATCTGTGTTACACTGTTTCCAATCTATTGTTTTCTCTTTACTTCATTTATAGTACTTTTGCCATAAAATTTTTACTTTTTTTATGGTTAGAGGGGCCTTTTTTAATAGCTCCTATGACGTCCCTCTTGGTTAAAAAAGGGAAATATTTCATGTTAACACTCTTTTATCCTGCATATCCTGTGCTTAGCTAAGTAAGCTCCGTGCCTTCCAAATGTCATGAACCCCCGAGCCAGGCGTGGGACTTTAGCAGAGCACGCCGGGCACGGTTATTGCAGGCTCCCCTCGGGCCACGTGTCTATGCTCCGGCTGGATCCGCTCGCTGATACCGGTCTGGAATTTTTCCATCCGCAGCTCTTAGCTTCTGTCTTCTCCTCCCGCCCCTGACAGCCCCCTCCCCCATTTGCTCCTTGACTGGGATCTTTCCTTCCCCTTTCCCAGCTCTCTGCTCTATTTTCTGCTTCCTTCCGCCAGGATGCACGTGGAATGTCCCTGAACTCCGCATGCCCTCGCTCCAGGGCCGCCGAGGTCCCGGGGGCCCTTCCTGCCGCCTGAGCCAGGCCGCCCACCCTTCCCTGAACACCCACCCTTGTCTCCAAGACGATGTGTGCGCCACCCACCGTGGGGCTGCCCAGTGCCCCTTTGCCGCGGGGTTCGCGTTGCAAGAACTCAGGACAAACGTTTTCCTTTCCATTCCCTGGGATTTAAGCCTTCAGGATAAGTCTCACTCCTTGGGCCTCATGTGTGCGAATAGCCTGCATTTCTTGAGGACTGACTCCGCGCCGGGCTCCAGGCTAAGCGCTGTCCGTGCTCTCACTTGACTCTTAGGCAGGCCTGTGATGGGAACGTTGCTCTCCGCACTTTGCTCATGAGGCCCCTGAAATTTAACGAGGTTCAGTCTCCTGCGCGTGGTCGCGGAGGGCGTGCGGTGGGGACAGGCGGCAAACACGCGGTCTCCAGAGCACCGCCTTCTGACCGTCTCACCCCTCCTCCCGGCCCCGTGGTCACCGCTCCTCCTCGGGGCCTCAGAGGCGCCACGATTCCAGCCTGTCCTGCCGCTCGGCCCTTCGTCACGTCCCGCAGAGACAGGACTGCTCTGTACATCGTCTTCCTAACTCACTATTCACTCGACCTTCGTGCACATTTCCCCAGCCGGACTCTACAGAGCAGGGACCGTGACTGGATTCCTCTGCAACCAGCCCCCCCTCGACATGTGTTCATTCATTGCTTTTCTTCATTTTAATTTCCAATATAGTTAATACACAGCGTCATAGTCACGTCAGGTGTGCAATATAGTGATGCAATGGTTCCCTGCATTACTGAGCGTTCATCGCAGTAAGTGCACTCTTAATCCCATCCCTGTTCTACGCATCCCCCCCACCTCCCCCTCTGTGACCACCAGTTTGCTCTCTGTTGTTTAGAGCCTCGTCTTTGTTCATCTCTTTTTTCTCTGTTCACTTGTTTTGTTTCTCAAGTTCCACATAGGAGTCAAAATCGTACGGTATGTGTCCTCCTGTCTAACTTATTTTAACTAGGATAACACCCTGTAGGTCCATCCACGTTGTTGCCAATGGCAAGATCTCATTCTTTTTTATGGCTGAGTCATATTCTGTTGTATGTGTCCACCACATCTTCTTTGTCCATTCACCAGTTGATGGACATTTGCATAGTTTCCATATCTTAGCTATTGTAAGTACTGCTGCTATAAACACGGGGGTGCACAGATCTTTTCAAATTTGTGTTTTCGTTTTCTCTGGGCAAATACCCAGTAGTGAAATTACTGGATCATAGAGTATTCTGTCTTTAATTTCCTGAGGACCCTGCACACTGCTTCCCAGAGCCGCTGAACCAGTTCACACTCCCACCAACAGTGCAGGAGGTTCGTCTTTCTCCACATCCTCACCAGCATCTGTTGTGTCTTGTGTTTGTTCTTTTAGCCATTCTGAGGGTGGGAGCTGAAATCTCATTATAGTTTCAGTTTGCATGTCCTTGATGGTGAGTGAGGTCGAGCATCTTTTCATGTGTCTGTTGGACATCTGATTGCTTTTTATGTTTCAGGAACTTTCTCTAACCTTCACTAATGTGAGGTTTAGCCATGACTCCCGGAGGGCGATATCAAATCTTCTTAAATCTCACTTGGCTTTTTTTTTTTTTTTTTTCACTTGGCTTTAAAATACCTGCAATGATGAACCTACAGAGAAGTCCCTGCTTAAATGAAGTGTCTCGATGACCAAGCATGCTCTAACCCTAGCAAGGCCTGGTTCTTGGCAATATCAAGTAAAGTCAGCGGGAACTAGGAAAAATAACTATGGGCCTGTAAGACACTTCCCACCACATTTTATTTAGCCTTCATGACAACCCCATGTAGCAAGTGTCCTCATTTTACAGAAGAGGAAATGCAGTCTAGAGACAGGCCCCTGCTGAGAGGAGCGGATCTGGGACTCAACTCTCCTTGGGACTCCTCCCACTGCATCTCACTGGCCAGTGCTGGCACGGCAGCCTGGCTGGGCCCGTCTGACCACTTGACCAGCCCCATGCCGCCCCTGACATGGAACTGAGCACCGCTTCCTCCCTGCTTTCACTGGGTGTTACGGGGGTCCTGTGGCGTTCCCAGATCCGCCTGGAAGCCCCTGGGAGTGGAGCCACCCGGCCCAGAGAAGCCAGGGCAACGGCCATGCCGGCTCCCCGCAGGCAGGGAGCGGGGCTGCGGGTGCGGGAGTGATGGGATGAGGCATCGCCTGGGCTGTCCGCAGCCCCATTGTGGATAAGAAAAACCGAATCGTCCTGTGAGTCATCCGCCAGGTATCTGGGTGAGGAGCACGCTGGCTGGTGTGCTAAGAGAGCCTTCTAGTGCGCGGGCGGTGGGGGCGGAGCAGGTGCAGGGACGAGGATGGCAGGACCAGGCTGGGTTGTTGGTGTCTTCGGCCTGTACTTGCTTCTGGGGCTGCGATCCGTGCATTTGCGCAGGCTCGCCCCTGCGGGGACCCGGCCCGGGACTCCTGCGAGGAGCGGCTGCTCAGGCCCTGGGCGCCCCTGTGGAAACGGAGATCCCCCTCCTGCCCGCGGAAGGGGTCCGCGTCCCCCCCGGTGACCGATCCTCGGCGCCCTGGTTCCTGCCTCCCCCTTCCTGCTCCGGGGCCACGAGGCCCTGAGCCCGGGCTGGGGAGCGCAAAGGGAGGACCGGAGCGGCGTCCCCCGTCGGAGGACCCGCCCAGCTCGCCCGCGCTGACAGGAACCGGAGCGAGGGCTACTCCTCGCCCAGCCGGCGGGAGCCGGGGACCCTCCTGGGTTTGCACCCTCGTTCTCTGGAAGCGCTGAGCGCCTCCTCGGCTGCTGGAGCCTTGCGTTCTTGCTGGCCCAGCCTCTCCTTGCCCAGAGAATCACTGAGCTGAAGCGCTGCCCGTTTTCTTCGTAGTAGCGTTAACTTGAACAAATCAGGAGCGAGCCAGCTCGAGGGGCCTGAGCCAGTCGCTCCTGTCACAGATGAGGAAGCGGAGGCGGAGGCAGCCGTTCACGCGGCTCCCCTGACGGCTGGGTCCGGGGCCGCCCGCCCCAGGCGGCTCGGCTCGCGAAATAGCTCCTCTGGCTCTCCCTTCTGCAGGACAGGCCTTGCCTTCCCAGAAGCTTAACCCCTTCGTCCCAGTCCCCGCACCGTCTGGACCCCGCATGCTCCCCGGAGAGCTGCCCGAGCCATTCGCCCGCCGTCGTCCCGGCACCTGCTCCCACCCGCGAGCCGGTCCGCCCAGCCCTGCACCTGCGGGCGCGGGCACCTCCCTCACGCTCGGCTTCCGGGGCTCTCCTTCTCTGGCCCCTCATGGTGCAGGGTCCTGGGTAAAAGGCCAGACCCTTCTCCACCTACGGAAGCCGAAGCGAGCTTCCGTCCAAGGGCTGGCATGGCTCCACCACCCCCTCCACATCCCGAGACTTCCCGTGACCCCAGCCCGCGAACGGCCCTGCCGTGAGTTAGGCTGTTGGTGGCTGGAGTCGAGTCCCGCGGGAGGTAGCCCGTCTGTGTTTTGCACGATTCCGAAGATTCCGTTTGGTAAATCCCTCTGACACAGAGATGTGGTGCCAGCCCCCCTGGTCTGCCAACTCTTCCTGCAGGATGAGCACGGAAATGACTTGGCAGCAGCGGGATCCCTACCCAGCCCTTGCAATTCTGCAACGCGAGCCAGCAGCCGCCTGGCGCCTCTGTGAGGAGGGCAAGTGAGCCCGCGTCCCAACTGACACCCACCGTGTGGCAGTCAGTACCTTAGTGACAACAACGTGAGGGAAAGCTTATCATGGGCCAGGCATGACGTGCATTATCTCCTCTGGGCTTTACAACCCAAATAATAGCATATAATCAGATGAGGTAAGCCTTATTTCGCAAGCAGGGAAACTGAGGCTGGGCGAAGTTAAGTGTCTTGCCTAAGATCACATTTCTGGTAAGAGGACGGGTTTGCTCTTGAACCTGAACTATCTGATCAAACACTAGCTCTTAGCATCCCCATGACCCCCTCGGGGCTGTTATTATCCACATTTTACAGATGAGACTCTAAGCAGATCTGTCAATTGCCTGAGATTCCACCACCCACGATGGTAAAAAATCTCGACTTGTTGGCCTTCAGATTCTGTGCTTGCTTCACCATTCCTGCTTGCTGTATCACATGAGGAAGGTAAACTTTATACACAATGAAACTCACCTATTTCAAGTGTACAAGTCAAAGCGTTGACAGCTGGATACAGTCACGTAACCACCGCCATGAGGTATAGACCACAGTCGAGAGGTGGCACAGTTCCATCCCCCCGAAGTTCCCTTGCACCCTCTGCGGTCAATCCCATGTCCCGACCCCTGGTCCCGGCCGATCGAGATCTGCTCTCGGTCATTACAGCTTTGCCTTTTAAAAATATTATGTGAATGGAACCATACTAGTAGCGTTTTGTGTCTGACTTCTTTCACTTGGCCTACAGCCTTCAAGAGTCATCCGCGTGTGCATCACTGGTTCATGCCTTTGGGTTGAGTAGCGTTCTGTGACACAACGCACGATATGCTGGTTTGCCCACTCACCAGTCGAGACTTTTGGGTTGTTTCTAGATCCGGGCCATCCAGAATAAAACGGCTCTAAATATTTGCAGAGGAGTTTTTACGTGGACCTATGTTTTCCCGTCTCTTGGGCAAATGCCTAAGAGTGGGATTGTTGGGTTCCTCAGTTCGCGCATGTTTAACTCGATGAGAAGGTGCCAGGCAATTTTTCTAAGTGGCTGTCGCATCTAGCATTCTCCCCAGCCGTGCGGGCGTTCCGGTTGCTCCGTAGTCTCCCCAGCGTTTGGTATTATCAGGTATTGGCCATGCTGTGGGTGCATAGGGGTGTCTCTTTGCAGTTCTAATTTGCATTTACTTGATCACTCCTGTGCTTATGAGCCACTCGTATATCTTTTCTGGTGAAGTGTCTGTTCGAATCCTTTGCCCATTTGTTTCGGGTCTTATTATTACCGAATTTGATTTCATCCCAGAATGTGAATTCCCAGATGCCTTTCTGCAGGAAGCAGGACAGTACTGTGTTTGGGAAAACAGGCTTGAGGATCACATCTGTGCGTGGCTGCTAAGCTGCGCTACACGGGCCCCGTTACTTGAGCTCTCGAGCTGTGTTCTCGTCAGCAGATTGGAAGTGATTATGAAACCCACGTCCCAGGGATGTCGTGAGAATTGAAAGCGATGATCTTAACATAGCACCTGGCATGATAAACCTTCAGCAAATGAGCTGCTTTATTACAGGGGAGAAAATACGTGGCAAAAGGCTACTATTACTAATTAAAAGCCAGTTCCTAAGGAGAGAGGTGTAAGCAATGGTAGCAGGTGTGGAAAGATCAGCGGGAGCATTGACAGCGCTGGGCACAACAGGGACCTGAGCAGCGCCCCCCGCCAGGGTCACCACACGCAGGTGTGGACTCAGGTGGGACTGTGTCCTGGAGTGCTCTCGGTGGCACCCGGAGGGGACCCTCCCACTGTGACTCAGCCCCAGACCCAAAGGGAGCAGCCGGAGTGAAGAGCAGAGGAAAAACAGTGGTCTGGCCATTGACCAGCCTCTCCAGGCTGACGGTCAGACTCCCCGGGCTTCCCAGTCTCCCCGTTTCATGCCAAGGAGGACTGCCGTTTTGCTCTGTAAAACCCAATAGACCTTTCAAGCAAAACCACTACACTCAGCTAGGTAGTTTCCTTTTCTCTTCTCTGAAGGACGTGGCAAGAGGAGACGGGGCGATCATTAAATGATTCCGAGACCCCCTTGGGCCGCATCCCCGCTGAGTAGGCTCCTTGGGCAGGTAGAGCCCGGCCCACGCAGGGCGCATCTTCGACGCAGCTGAGATTGGGCGCTTGTGCCTAGAGCGGCCCGGGGAAGCACGGGCGTGGGGGACAGCTGCCGAGCCCAGACCAGGGCTGCGGAGTTCAGGTCCCCTGGGACAGACGTCCTTCTGCCTTGACAGGGGCCTCGTGCCTCCCTGGGCCTCAGTTTGCTCCTTGATGAAATGTGTCTGAAAATATCAACAGCCGACACAAAGGTTCGACCACTCTAGGTACAGAAGCAGACACATCTTAAGAACATTTTAGGTATGTCATGTTTTAGGATAAATTGAGTGGTTGAAAGTGGAGACGACAGATGCCCAGGGATGGGAACCTGAAATTATGATGGAATGATTGCCTAGCTCCAAGTAGAGGCCAGAGGCTCAGATTGCTAAGTATTAGACCCAGCACAGAAGATCGCCTTCTCTGCCCTCTAGTTCCTGCTCCAATGACCTTGGATGCGTCAATGAGCCTGAATGAAAATACCCAAGGGTGGAATGCCCAAAGCCAGCCCTGGCTGATCCTTTGTTTCCATTTTCACTCGAGGTCCTGATCTATATTTATCAGGCTTCCACAGTGTCAGCCCAGAGGTGCTGGCTAGACCTGCAGCACCCTTCGTTTCTTCATCCATTCATTTACTGGCACTTACGACAGGCCCAGCAATGGGCTGGGGTGGGGACGTGAATAATACAAGGTGCCCGTGCTCAGAGACTGCAGCCGAGGAGACAGCCGTGCACAAGTGTGGGCCTCGGATCAGCCCTCTGAGCTCCAGCCTCTTCTCAGTGGCCTCAAACACCTGCTCTTCTGGTTTCTCGGCCTTTGTGTTTTGTGTCAGCTCTACTTGGGAGGTGAAGACCCCCTTCTCTCCCTTCTACACACGCCTTGCTTGCCTCCTGTCCCTCTGTAGCATTTTCTGCCCTGAGGAAAGATAAAGTGGGGGTGAATCTAAGGATGGTGTTGCCTGCACGGCTTCCTCACTCACTTGCATGAGGAAAGGACCAGTGCCCCCTGGTTCGTCGTCACAGCCCGGCGCGGGGCCCGGGGTGCACGGAGAAGGGGTGGATGGACAAACGAGTCCTAGATGTGCCCTGCCCGCGGTGACCCAAGCCACAGAGCGTCCGTCCGAGGGGCTCCGTGGGGAGGGCCCGGCTTCAGACGGGGAGGGGGAGGGGAGGCTGTAACAGGAGAGGCTGCAGCTGACTGGAGGCAGGCCCGGGTCCTTGGGTGACTTGTTCTAATCTTAGAAGGTATGTCTCGGCTTTCTGCTGCGGCCCGGGGACACATGTCCCAGACCCCAGGACACCCGCTGACTGTCACTGTCACTCCAGAAATCCCTGGGGGGCACTTGGGGCGGGAACTGTGCCCTAACCCTCCCGGGCACCCCCCTCGCCCCAGCCAGCCCGGCCTCTCTTCCCCGCCCACCCCCTCCCCGCTCCCCGGCTCCCCGGCTCCCCTCTCAGGAGAGGGCGCCCCTGCCCCTGGCAGCCAGAGCCAGAGATCTGGACAGGACCCGGACTCCTCCCCACACCACCTGCTCAGTCACCCATCCTGCTTTGTAACCCTTTCTCCTAAACAGCTTTCAGGTCCCGTCCCCGTGTCCCTTCCCAGGTCAGGCCAGCATGGCCCTCAGCCCGCAGACTCCCGAGATCGCAGAACGCTCTCTCCAGCCCTCTGGCCATGAAGCCTCCCTTGCTCAGGACAGCCACGGGCTCCCGAGTGGGACGGAGCGCTCGCAGTCACCTCTGAGCCCTGCTCTCAGCCCCTGCGAGGTGCTCGTCCTCACTGTCCTGCGGGGACAGTGGCCCCAAGCTCCCCACGCGCCCGTTCGCCATGAACCCCTGGAGTCCTCCGCCGTGCGGTGGGGACCCGTTCAGATGCTCTGAGCGGGGCGAGTCCACAAACTGGCAAACTCACGAGGCTCAGTGTCCAACAGCTACAAACCACTGACGGCAGACTCACCATCTTCAAGACCCTCCGGCCCCCGCCACCCGACTTTCTGCATCCTGGCCGCTGCCCCCAGACGTCGGCGGCCCTCAGCCTCTCTCAGGGCCTCAGCCCCCTCCCGACCCTCCACACGCTCTTCCCAAATGCTCCTCCCAGATACAGTGCTCCCTCGCAGAGCCAGATGCAGGAAGGGGCTTGGCCCCGTGCAAGCGTCGTTCAGGGCCAGGGTCCACCTCTGTGAGCACCCAAGGGTGTCCATGCACTCAGGTCCACCTCTGATCCCAATGGCAACAGCCTCCAGACCGGGCTCCCTGTCCCCAGCCCGTCCGATGCTCAACCACAGGGAGCATTGAAATAAACGCAGTGGTTTTGCTTAAAACCTGCTGATGACTTTGCATGGCCTTTCGAGCAGGGTCCCAGCTTAGAGGCCCTTTCCATTCTGGCCGCTGTTTTCCCTCCAGCCCCCTCACGTCCCTCCCACCTCAAGCCCTGCACCAGGCTGGGGGACCCCTTGTGCCTCCTAAGCTGCCCCTGGCCTCCCAACCTTCACACATAGTGCTCCCTCCGGCCAACCACTCAGGGCATTAGCACCCAGAGTACTCCGCATTCATTGTTTATTTGTTCACGGCCGGTCCCTCCACCAAACATGGCTTCCACTGACAGCGGGCACCGTGTCTTCACCACGACATGCCCACATCTCGGGGCGCACAGCTCGGGGTGCTCAGCAAACCCTGGCCGGCTCGCCGTAGTCCTTCTCCGTGGCCAGGGCAGCGAACGGCAGAAGCCCATCACGCCGCCCGTCTGGCGGTCACAAGTTTGAAATGGGTCTCGTTGCACTAAAATCAAGTTGCTGGCAGGGTTGTGGCTCTTCCGGAGGCTCTCGGGGAGAAACTGCCTCCTGGCTTTTTCCAGCTCGGAGGCTGCCTGCGCGTCCCGGCTGCGGCCCCTCCACCTCCGGGCCCACAGCCTCACTCGGACGCCCACTGCCCTTCCGCCGCGCCCCGCACGTCCGGGAAGCCTCCCGACTGCGCTGGGACCACCCAGCTCATTCAGCGCAATCTCCCTACTTTAAGGGCCTCAGCCTTCGTCCCCCTCTGCCGTCGAACCTGCCGTATTCACGGGTCCCAGAGATTAGGACGCGGTCATCTTGGGGGCCGTTATTCTGCCTACCAAGCAGATGCATCACACTTTAAATACTTTAAGTCCCCAGGAGCCCATGACCTCTGGGGTGCACACCGCACCCCGTGGCCGCCTCTGTCTCCTGGCAGCCAGTGGGCATTCGCCATCACGCGTGCAGAGCCTAACTCCCCCATGAGGGAGGGGAGGCAGGGACCCCCACCACACGGGTGAGGAGGCCGAGGCTTCAGGAGCCCATGTGAGGTGACCAAAGTCACCCAAGAAAGGGTCAGATCCAGGACCATGCTCCGGACCTACCCAGGGTCCTGACCAGCCAGCCGCCGCGTGCGCCCTGCATGACGTGTGGTAGCCAGCAATGACCATAATCAGGGACGGCGAAGAGGAGGAAAAAGATGATGATGGACACACCCTCCTTCCCAACAGCCTTCAGAGAGCAGCCGCAGGTCCCTCCTGTCTCCCAGGATGGCAGAAGGGGTAGAAACACAGGCTGTTGCACCATCTGCTTCCGGAAGCTTCTCCCACACAGCAAACCCTATAGCTCCCCCATCACGACATTTTCTTAGCTCACCTGCCCCTGGGAAGTAAAGTCCACGTTCCCGAGGGCCGCCCCGGCAGCCCGGCTTTCTTGCGCATGGCCGCGAGTGATGGGTCTAGCACAGAGGTCGCTCTCAGCAGGTGTCGGCTCCAAGGGCCCCTATCATCCCATGTCCTCATCACAACACAGTAAGACCGGGATTATCGACCTCATGCAATACGTGGTCTTCTGTGACGGGCTTCTTTCCCTGAGCACGCATGTCTTCGAGGTTCATCCACATTGTAGCGTGATCAATACTTCGTTCCTTCTCATGGCCAAGTAATAGTCCAGTGCATGGATATGCCACAGTTGCCTTCCATTCAACCGTGAGTTGAATGAGTGAGTGGCCATGGATTTGATATTTTGATCCAACTGTTTTGATTTGACCCAGAGTTTTGGACGGTTGGGATGTGTCTGTATTCCTGATCGATGTCACGACCCTAAGAAGCATAAAAGCATGCTTCGTTTATTGTTTTAATCGTTCGTTGCCATGCACATCAGTTTCTCAGTGATGGTTTGGACACTCAGTGGTGGAGTGTGTGTTGAGAGTCGCCCTTGGTGCTAAGATAGGCAACTAAAATGGTTGCGTCAAGACGCCCCCCGTGAGCAACAGATGGCAGGGAACAGCAGGGAGCACATCTTACCCAGGGGGCTCCCCCTGAGGCTTCGGGGATCCAAAGGAAATGGGAGAGCAAGAGTAGACTAGACGAGAAGCTGACACCCCTTGGCATACTCCGGGGAGCCACTGGCCCCATAGCCAGCTTTAGTAACAGCTAACAATTCTGGAAAGCTGACGTCATGCCATGCCCTGTTCCAAGCATTTTACATGTGTGAACTCATTAAACCCCTCCAATGACCACGTATCACAGGTGCTACCATCATCATCCCCATTTTACAGATAGAAACCGGGGCACGGTGCTCACTTGGGCAGCGTATATACTAAAAGGCGCGTCTGGGTGGCTCAGTGGGTTAAGTGTCTGCCTTCGATTTGGGTCATGATCCCAGGATCCTGGGTTTGAGCTCTGTGTCGATTCTCCCTCTGCCTCCCCCCTCCACTGCTCGTGCTCTCTCTCTCTTGCTCACTCTCTCTCTCCAATAAATAAATAAAATCCTAATAAAATAAGAAACGGAGGCACAAAAAAGTTAGGTACCTCGTCCAGGGCCACAGAACTAGTAAATGCAGAGGCCGGATTTGAACCCGGTGCTCTGACTCTCAGCCTGAGCTCTGCGCTCTCCTGCCCCGCGTGGAGCATGAGAACGCTGCCAGCTGTGCCTCCTCCCGGGTAGACAGGGCTCATCTGGACCTCGCGGGGACTCTGGGGACGCGGCCACCCCCTGGTGTCTCCGGGAGAACGATGCCATAGCCTCCAGGAAGCGGCGCGTGTGCTGCAGATCGGCTGGAGCAAAGGCTGATGGATCTTTAGAATTCTGTTTACAAATGAGGAGACTGGGGGTCGGCGAGACCCACGTGCAGGACGTTTGGGAGCCAAGATTAGAACGCAGATTTGACTCTGTATTAGTTCTTTCCTCTTCCGTCAAACACTCCCTGTGCCTCCCCAGCTCCGCCAGACTCAAAGCAAAGGCGTTTTCCGTGTGCTTGTCCGGGAGCTAACGGGTTCGAGAGAGAGATCTAACATCTCATCTCCCGAATCACGTCTAAGGTCCTCGCTCTCCAACGGCGCTCGGGATGACCATGTCGGTCCCCTTCTCTGTTGTCTTCTCTGCTCTCCCTGTGCCGCCCGGGCCGCCGCCGTGAGCCCAGCCCGCCCTGCCTGGACGGCCCGCCGCGCCCCCGAGGCCGCGGCTACACGGGCTCTCAGACCACTCAGCGTCCGCCGTGCGTCCCACCGACGAGGGCTGCTGACCTCCGTCCACGCCGCGGGGCTGCGGCCACAGCCTGGGAGGAAGTGGGAAGCCCTAAAGGTCCTGCGGAGGGACACAGTCCCCGGGGCAGGGGTCTGGGACTCCTTCTCGTGCACAGTCCCTCGCCGGGGTTTCCCGGGGGAGAATCTCAGCCGCCAAGAACCTGCCATTTTCAGATCCTCACAGCCTGCAGGTGGGCAGATCGGGCATATTTGGGACTTCGGGGCCTTACGTGAAATTCCTGGTCCGCGTCCACACACACCGTTTCTGTTCCTCTGCCTCATCCCGCGCTGGTCTTCCCCTTCCTCCCCCGCCCCACGCCCCCCTCCTCCAACAAGGGCCGTTTCCTCCCCGAGGGCGCGCACGGCGGTCCAGGGCCCGCGGCGGCGTCCGCAGGGCTTCCAGAAGTGATGGGGAGGGTCTGCGCAGCACCGGCAGACACAGTGTTCCTTCTGTGCGGTGACATCCCGGGCGTCTGACCCTCTGTCAGCTGAGCCACGGGCATCTTCAGCCCGAGCCGTCGCATCTGCAGGAAAATGTGCGCCCGGGCCGCTCCCTGGTGAACGACACCGCCCCGGTTCGTAAGGAGATGGCCCAGAGTTCGGTCTGTGGGCCCTTTCTTTGCCCCACTCTGTGTATCGTCTGATTTCATCTAGTCCTGTGCCTGCAAACACCAGCTCTACCGAGTGACTGTCCAGTTTCAGGCCCAGCCTGGACGTCTCCTCTGAGCTCCAGACGTGGTCCCCTTCGGTTCCCTCTCCTGCATCCGCACTTGGATGCCTAACACATGTCCAGCGTGCACGACCAAGAGACACCGGCTCCTCCACCGTCTGCCCTCACGGCCACCTCTCCCCGCAAACCATCCCTAGCGCAGGAAAAAGTACCCCGGCCCCCACGGTCCACGTCAGACCTCCAGGAGCCATGCTTGGCTGCCCCCTTCCCTTGCTCCCGGGCCGGTGCAACAGTCCTTCCTCACTGTCTGCCCCCAGATGCTCCCGGGCTGGTGCAACAGTCCTTCCTCACTGTCTGCCCCCTTCCCTTGCTCCCAGGCCCGGTGCATCAGTCGTTCCTCACTGTCTGCCCCCTTCCCTTGCTCCCGGGCCCGGTGCATCAGTCCTTCCTCACTGTCTCCCCCAGATGCTCCCGGGACCGGTGCATCAATCGTTCCTCACTGTCTGCCCCCAGATGCTCCCGGGACCGGTGCATCAGTCCTTCCTCACTGTCTGCCCCCAGATGCTCCCAGGACCGGTGCATCAGTCCTTCCTCACTGTCTGCCCCCTTCCCTTGCTCCCCGGGCCGGTGCAACAGTCCTTCCTCACTGTCTGCCCCCAGATGCTCCCGGGCCGGTGCATCAGTCGTTCCTCACTGTCTGCCCCCAGATGCTCCCGGGACCGGTGCATCAGTCCTTCCTCACTGTCTGCCCCCTTCCCTTGCTCCCAGGCTGGTGCATCAGTCCTTCCTCACTGTCTGCCCCCAGATGCTCCCGGGCCTGGTGCAACAGTCCTTCCTCACTGTCTGCCCCCAGATGCTCCCGGGCCGGTGCATCAGTCCTTCCTCACTGTCTGCCCCCAGATCCCCCCCGACCCGGCCCCACGAGCCTGGCCGCCCGCCTTAGCGCTCAGCAGGACCACCCGCCGAAGCTCCCTGCTGGTCCTTGCTTCCACAGCCGGCCGTCTCCACAGACAGCCTCTGCGGGTGACTCAGCTCCCCCTCCTTGACACCCTCTGCATGGCGTCCAGTGCCTCAGAGTGAACTCCAAACGGCTTCCCACCGTGTGGCCCCAGTCTCTCACCCTCACCTCCCTCGTCTCATGGACACACCGTGTCTCCATCCTGCTTGTCACACTGGCCCTCAGCCTTTGTTTCTGTCTGCGTTTCCTCCTCAGGAGAGCTTTCGTCCCATCTTTTCTTTCCCAGCTGGGGCTTCACTCAGATGACCCCTCCTCCTGTCTCCCCCACCCCCAGAGATAAAATGCCCTCTGGTAGCTCTTCTTTAGCATTTACCGAGTCATCTTGTGAACCTGTGTACATGCTTGTAGCTTGAGTCCCTCCTTGGAAGAGCAAACCCTGAAGGGCAAGGGCTCTGTCTTGTTTACTATTACACCCCAGCGGCTAGGACAGTAGGTGTTTATTGACGACAGACTATAGTAATGGCTGAGTAAGATGACCCTTCCCGGAAAGTTCTAGAGTCCCTAGCACGTTGTTCTGGAAAGAGCTGGAGCTTTGCTGTCTCTAGATAAGTCCGGTGCTGGCCCTTCCTGACTTGAATGGCAAGTGACTCAGCCACTCGGGGCGGGTTCTTCTTCTGGAAGAGGCGCTGTGAGAGTCGGAGCGAGTGTACCTAGTGCTACAAGCACAGAGCTTCCCGCGTAGCAGGTGCGCTAAAAACGCAGGTAGGTCCCATGGGCCTTCCTGCTTCCCAGTCCACAGCCATTTGCTCCGTCTCAGTGTGGTAAGGGCTGGACGCTGGGTGAATGGAAGAGTCAGGGGTAAGGGAAGAGGGTAAAGGAAGACTCTGGAACCATCGTGGCTTCCCAGAGACACAGCCTGTTGATCCTTCTGAAGGATCCTGCTGGAAGGGTATGAATCCCTTGAAGGACGGTGTTCAGATCGGTCGTCTCTCTGGAAGAGCAAAGAAGCAAACGCTCCACACGTCCAAGGCTCTGGTCACCTGGCCTGTTTCGGGTGAGCAAGAGAAGCTTCCTTTTAGCCAAGAGCAGGGGTTCCTCAGCCCCCACGCTGGTTCTCTCATTGCTTCTCCTCGCCGCCGTACATGGAGAGGCCTCCCTTGGGGCCCTGTTGCCTTAATCCAGGGCCCAGACGGTGTCAGACACTTAGACCTTGGACCAAGGAGGAGGATGGGGAAACAGGGCAGGGCCGGGAGGGAGCTAGAGCCCCATTCAGGCCTGTGCACAAAGGTTCCACTATGTGCATGGTCGGCAGCATGCAAATGGTATTTGCTCAACACGGCAACAGCTTGGGGGAAGTTCCATGCTGTCCAGACACAGGGACTCCTCAGTTCTCAGAAGAAAGTCCCATAGAAAAGGAAAGTAAACACCAGAGGTGATTTTTTTTTTTCTGGCCTCGGCAAAGTCAGACAGGAACCACAGGAGTGGTTTCCAAGCTGGCTGGCAGATCCAGGCTGGGTCGGCGGCAGGGAGGGCTCGCTGAGCAAGGTCTGGGCCCAGAAGGCTGGAGCGGAGACCCACAGTCTGGAAAGATGAGCGTCAACTAAAGCGGGGCACAAGGGAGATGAGTCCAGAAACCAGACTGAAGACCTAGACGTTGGCCCAAGAAGAAAGGACACGCTGAGGTCTCGGCAGTGACTCAGACCCAGTCTGGATGCAGGCCGGGGAGAGCCTGTGCCCAGCGTGGTCCCGAGGGGGTCGGTCAGGGGGTCAGCGACTCTGGGAACAGGTAGGGCCCTGACGCGGCAGGGGGGCAGGAAGCCCCCTTTGACAAGGACTTTCCACACTCTGGGCTCTGCATTAAATGCTTTATGGACATATTAGGGACAGAGGAAGAACACTTAACCCCAGGGAGGTTGCAGGGACCCTGAAGTCCTCCTCAGTCCAGGGGAGAGCGTGGCCTTCCCAAACCAGCCTCAGGGCCGGGAGAGAAAGCTGAAGAAGTCGCTCACCTGGAGCCCACGTGGCTCCCCTTTGAGGCCTGGAGGAGGACGGCAGCTGTACCAGCCAGAGTGGCAAGGCAGAACCCCCCAGGCGGAGCCTCAGGGAGGCTGAGCCGTTGGCCTCTGGCCATCTCCAAGGCCATGCTCCTCCACTGTACCCGTGCAACCCAGGGGCTAATAATAGTTTCACTTCTTACAGAAGACTTCCCAGTTTTCCAAGCACCTTCACAAATGATACTACCTCACTGATATCCATTGTTGGATTATCAGGTGTTGGAGAAAAGCGTCTCATAGATGATTCTGTTTGGCTCCCGCTGTGTGACTCCGGCTAAGTGACTTGCCCTCTCTGGGCTTCACTGTCACAGCTGGGAGAAGGCAGTCTTCCACGACATGGAGTAAGAGTCTGGAGGCAGCGGGTGGTGCGTGGATTTTCCAGGTTTCAACAAGTTCTGGAACGTTAGACGCTCCAAAGAAGAGCCATTCACTGGGCTCCAGGAAAACAAACTCAGATGCATCATAATCTTTCCTTCAGCCCAGCTTGGAAGCCCGAAATGCTTCCAGAAGCCTCGTCGTTCTGTCACTTCTGTGAGCCCCTTGCCAAGCCCCGTTTCGAGACAAGGAAGTTAGGGAGGAGATCTTGATTCCTGTACAGCTCTATTTTTATCTGGAACGTATCTTCCTGCACACCCGTCCTGGTGCCTGGGAAGCGGAGGTAAAGCACGCTGTCAGCAGGACCGGGCAGTAAACAGCAGCAGACAGAGAGACGGATCTGTCACGTGGGCAGGAAGTCAGGCAGATGGACAAACCACTCGGCCCGGCGTCTTTGCCAAGAGGGGCTCTGTTCGTCGCACTGGGCTAGAGCCTCCCCGTGGGACCTGCAGGACAAGATGCTCGCCGCTGCTGACCACTCCTGTCCTAGCAGGTGTGAACCCCGGGGCTCCGCCCAGCGGGGCCCGACTCGGGTGGGCCTCGGGCTCCCCGCTTTTCCCCAGAATTACGGGGCGCGGTGTGAACCCTTTCACATCTGTATGCGAAGTCAGCCCTGGGTGTTTAGGCTGGAACGGGCTTGTCCTTGAATTACAGCAGGAAAGAGTGAAGACGAACTGGTCTTTCCTCCAGAACAGCCTGTTCCCAGATCTGCAGGTCCGTGTTCCAGCCGCTCCTTTCCATCTCTAAACAAAGGCGTCTTCACAGGGCTCGGCCCGGTCGCTTGAGTTCACTGCGAGGTTAGTGGGGCTTGCCTTACCCTTGGCCCCAGGCAGGGTCTAGGATGACCAGTGGCATTTACTTTGGAGGGAGCCCCCAAACAGGAAGGGCTGGAGACCCCTTCTAGCACAAAAAGGAGGGCCTAGGAAGTGCGTGTGCCTGTGTGTGCTTGCACGCGCGCCGCGTGCGTGAATGTGAGCATGTGTGTGTGGCGTACACGGGCACAGGCCTCGTTGCCGTGGGCCACGAGCCCCGTGCAGAGACCAAGGGGGGCTTTCTCATCCGCCACTGCCCAGATCCCCGTTTCAGGCGACACACGAGGGGGGAGCGGCGGGGGCATCGGCAGCTATCTCCCTGGTCCCCCAAACAAAAGCCTAATGCCTCTAGGACTGGGCATTTGAGGAAATCCTGCAACCAGGTGGTTACGTGGGCCACATGCCACACGGCAGACGGGGTTACAGCCCCGACTGTGTCTCGGTGACAAGTGGCACGTGGGTGCAAACGGTGTCCAGGGAGAGTCTTGGTCGCGTCAGGAGCCTGGAGGCACCCGGAGGGAGTCCCGGTGACCTGCGCGGGTGACCGAGCAGGGGCCCCTGCGTGCTTGCAGCCAGCTTGGAGAAACCTAACTTCCAGGTGGTTCCTCCCCAAAAAGGAGCAGCAGGGGAACGGGCTGAGCTGCTCTCGGGAGGTCGCCGTGGCGAGCAGAAATGCTCCATGCAAGGCCCTAACGTGACTCAGCAGAAGGGCTCTTGCAAGGGCCCCGCTGCTGGTCGTAGTAACAAGCCTCCCAGAGCTCCTCACAGGGTGCCCGGCCTGGGCCCGGCACTGCAGCTGGTGAATCATTCAGTCCACGCAAAGGTGCAGAAAGGTCGAGCCATCGGCCCAGCTCGCCGAGCCTGTAGCAGCTGGAGGAACGCAGGGCTAGAACCCAGGCGGTCTGGCTCTCTTCTGCTCGCTACGTGCCCCCCAGATCATTTCTTGATTAATCCAACAAAGAGGCACCGAACCCTTCTTCGTCCAAGGCACTCACTTAAGGAGAGAGCCAAGACCTATATCCACGCTCCAAGTTCAGGAAAGGGCATTTGCTCACCCCGTTCCCTCCACTGAAAGCCCTGCTTTCCAACGCATTTGCCAGCCCCCGTTTCTGAAAGTCTCTTCTGTGCCATCTCTATAGACCCCTGTCCAGTCTGGGTCTTTGCAGAACGAGGGACATGATGCTTATACTACTTGCCAGATACTGGGGGCCCCTTCGGGACAGGGCCCGGTTTTATTCCTCTCCAGACCCCCAGAGCCACACCCAGGGCCGAGCCTGTCATCAGTTTGCACTAAAAGTGGATGAGTAGACGGGCTTTAAAATCCTTGGATGCCAGGGCCATGTTCAAGATGCTATTAAAATATGTTGTTGTCACTGCTTCCCTGCGCACGGCCACAGCCCAGCGCCCTGCGTGGCACCCAGGAACAATGACGCGGAAAGAGCCGAGCACGCAGTGTTAGCTGCCCACTAACGTTCGCTTCTCCTTGGTTTGCCAGGAAAGATCGGCAGTGGCCAGTGCCCACGTGGATGACTCGGCGCCCCCCTCGGTGGCCCAGCTGGCTGGGCGGTTCAGGGAGCAGGCGGCCCCTGCCAAGGAGGTGAGTCAGGCGGCTTCGAGCCCCTCTTCTGGGAGGGGGCTGGAGGAAGGGGAAGTCTGGGTCAGGCCAGAGGAGAGGGAGGGAGGAGGCTCGGTCATCACCAAATTAGGAAGAGAAGCCCGAGAGGGGTCCCTCTGAATGTGAGGAATGTGGCCGGGCGGGCGGCCGGGCCGTGCAGAATCTTTCCCCACTAGAGCGAGGCTTACCCTCTGGCCGGGAGGGGGCGGACACAGGCCAGAGAGCTGGAAACATGGGAGCCTGGCTTCGTTTCCATCTTGATCATGCACCGTGGGAGACTCAGACCCTGCCCGGCGTGCCAGCCCGGACGGGCTCAGAATACAGAGCTGCCCCGTGCTCGGCTCCCGCCCCCACGTCCAGGAGTCAGGAGCAAGGCGAGAGGGGGGCAGATTCCGAATCGAGAACAGAAGAGGAAGAGAAAACTTTTCAGGGAAGTGCATTCTGATAGGGGCCGGGGATCAGGAAGGACAGGGATCCAGGGACCACCGGACCCCAGGGGATTCCAGCTGGGAGGACAGTGGAGAAGGGTCATTGCATCGCTGGAGAGAGTTGGGCCAGACTGTCCTGAGTGACAGGAAGGAGAGGCCCCCCAAGGTGGGCGCTGGCCCGTTGGGGCAAACAAGGGTGCGGCTATCAGGCTTTTTTAGGTGCGGTGTTCTGGGCTTTGGTTTTCCCATATGAAAACCGGTCTTTAATTTCGAGAGAGTACCGCAGCGTCATAACAGGTGAGGAAGATAGTGTTGATAGAAGGTGCCAGCAACCCTCGGAGGCCAGAAGCAGGTGTCGTTCTGAGAGGCTGTTTCAGGCCCGTGGCTCTCAAGTCAGAGAGGGTGCGCCAGCAGAAAAGGACCAGGCCAGGAGCCTGGACGCCAGAAGGCGCGGGCAGTGGAATAGAATCGATGCGTACAGCTAACGGGCAGGGTTGAAGACGGGCACCCCTCCCTCCATCGTTGCTCCGGACATCCCTGAACATCCCTGAAACCAGCTTCCACTTCAGCTCTTCCTCCTCGTCTCCTGACTAGCTCTCTCTCTTTTTCTGTCTGTGTGTCCGTCTGTCCCCCTTCCCCTAGACACCCGCCTGCAAACCAACACGAAGGAAACCGCCCTGCTCCCTGCCCCTGTTCCCCCCCAAGGTAGAGCCAGGCCAGAATGGGGAGGAGGTAAGTGTCACGCCCGGGCGCAGGGGACGCCGGTGACGGGTCTCCTTTCTCCTGCTGGAGGAGGGGGCACGAGACACACACATTTAGACCCGGAAACCTGTGCAGGCAACTTCTCCCCTCCAGACTCAGGGATGCAGCTCCTCTTCTTAATGATTCCAGAACCCTTGACTTCGGAGCCCGTGTCTCACGGAGCCTGGTTTAGGACTTTTCTAGGGCAGGAGCACTGTTTTCCAAGCTGGGGGCTTTCACCAGAGAGAAGGAACAGGCCACACCAGATTCAGGAGTCTCCAAGGTTATGTCTCACTCCAGGTCCGACTTCTGGAACCTTCTGCACCGGGAAGGTGCAGAGGGCACCTGGAAAGAGCGGGTACACTTGCGTAAGGCAGGATGGCCTCGTGACGGAGGGCACTGTGGTTTCGCGCTGTCCGCGTCAAGACGGGCTCCCGTTCTAGACCGCTAGAAGGAAATCAGAGCATCCGCAGGCCTCGTCGCCCTCACATACAAATAGCCGACGTTACCAACAAAAGAAAGGCTCTGGTGTCACAGACCCCCACCAGCAGATTCCCAGGCTGGGTACGTACCTACCCTTACTTATCTCATCGTCGCTGCAAGAGCGACTTCTCTGTGCCCCCGTCCAGCAGCCCATAAACCTTCACTGTGGCCACATCACGGCCCCCCGGAAAGGAACGTGCATGTTCTCCCGTCCAGCCCGGAGACCCAGCCCGAGAGGGAGCGAGGAAGCCAGCGACAGCTCAGGTCCAGACCCCACCTCAGCTGCCCTCTCCTCCTTCCTTTCTGGGGACCCACGACCTGATCATAGACACTAGATACCCATGTGACCTTGAGCACCTACGGTCGTGACCGTGTGGAGGAGAGCGACTGTTTCAGGCCTTTCCCACCCAAGGCTGACAGGCCGAAGCCCACGAGAGAAGGCGGAAATCCGCTGCTGCTGCTGGTCAAGGGGGGGCGTCTGGAGCCCCGCAGCTCTGAGGTGACTCCCCAGGCCCTGAACAAGGGTCTTCCGGAAGGGGAATCCCAGGAAACACGCTTTGTAAAAACGGAGGGTGTTTCGGAATTTCTTCAAGCACTAGCATCATGATTCTGTGGCCGCGTGGAGTTAGTGGCCGGTGCTCTGACCAAACACATCCCAACAACTTCTCTCTACGGAGGGTCGACTTCTCCTTGTGACTTCCAGCGCCGGGGCTTGGTGTCTGTGCCAGGCCACAGGCGAGGCCGCGGCCCTTAGGCGCCTCCGCTGCGGCTGCCCCCCAGTGACCCGGGCTCAGCCCCGGAGAAGCCCCTGTCTTGCCCTGAGCCCGCTTCCTTTTTCGCCACACGGGACACGAACGCTGACCAGACGGGCGCCGGGGCTGCCCGGGGACGTCCCGTTCCCTGCAGTAGACGCCGAGCCGGTCGGGTTTGCCCCGCGGCGCCGGGAGGACGCAGCCCAGCAGGGCGACGGCCTCTCAGGGCCAAGGGCTGACGCGGAGGACGGCGGTTGTAGAAGGAGGACCCTGCCTGGAGTGACGGGCTGCTCGCACGGAGGAAGGACACGGCTTCCAGGACCGACGGCCTCTTGTCACCTCGGAGTTCACGTAGGAATGCGAGGAGCCAGCAGCTCTGGCGGCCGGGCCGCAGGGAGGCGGCTGCCGTCAGGAGCCCTAAGTCCGGGAGCCGGGCCGGGGCCTCCGGGGAGCCCCGTCGGACACTGCTCGGTGCAGGAGGGGTCTTCCCGCCCCCGCTCCACGCCTCCCCTCCAACCACACGGTCGCTGCGTCAGCCCTCGGCCAACGAAGGCTGAGAGCGCTCCCGCCTGACAAATCCGCTTCAGTGTCTAGACAGGACAGGGACGTCACACGTACACGATGCGCGTCCATCCGGAGCTCGAGCCGGTTTTTCTCTGCGGAGGGGGCTGGGCCCGCCGCCGGCCAGGGCCTGGGTGACACGGCGGGGCCTGGGTGACACGGCGGGGCCTGGGTGACACGGCCGGGGCTGGGTGACACGGCCGGGGCCTGGGTGACACGGCGGGGGCCTGGGGAACACGGCGGGGCCTGGGGGACACGGTGGAGCCAGGGTGACACGCAGGGCCTGGGTGACACGCGGGGGTGTGCTGCCCCCTGCTGCCGTGTCCGGGGATTGCACGCGCTGCCGCTAGGGTGGTGGAGCCCGGTCCCCAGCGCAGCCGAGAGCCCAGGGGCTGCGTGGTCCAACGTCCACTCTCTCCGGAACATCGCCGTCGCCCAGGGACGACAAGCATTTCCAGTATTACACAAAGTGAGCTTCGTCAGCAAAATCCTTGCTACAGTTCCCAAAACAGTGTCCTCGGAAACATGGCTCCTGCAAAATTACACCATAAAGCACAGAAATTAAAAACGACTGATTTGGGGCTGGAAGCTCTTTGGATTCATCAGGGACACGTGGCTCCTTGCAAGACTCCTCTAGGAATATGTCTGAGAGGGTGAACGCGTGGGACCGGAGGCGCCCTCGCACTGCAGGAGCCCTTAGAATCTTTTTTTGTTGTTGTTAAGACTTTATTATTTATTTGAGAGAGAGAACATGAGCAGAGGAGAAAGGACAGAGGGAGAAGCAGGCTCCCCGCTGAGCAGAGCGCCTGACGCGGGGCTCGATCCAGGACCCTGGGATCAGGACCTGAGCCGAAGGCAGTCACTTAACGGACGGAGCCACCCAGGCACCCCTGGAATCATTTATTCTAACTCGCCTTCCTGGTCTTGGTTAGGAGGCTGAGGCAGGGGCACCATCCGGCTCCTGTCAAAGCCCCAGTCCGAGCTGGAAACTGAACCAGTCCAGCCCCTTTCTCTCAATGTCGGGCCTTAAAAAGCTCCCAAGAAGTTTGCTTGAGTAAGTCTTCCTCCTTCCATCGCTAACATGCAATCATCTCGCTCAGTAAATACCTCGGACTACCTCCAAGAGATGGGTGCTACTCTTCTTTTTATGATTCAGGGAAACTACGATTTGGTGGCAGGAAACATATGTGGGGGTCTCCAAACTATAGACAAGTCCCTTTTCTCCTGTGGCCTCTACTAAACCGCATGGAAGTCACCGCCACCACCATCGTCATCACTGTTATCACTCCTGCGTGTTGACATCCATTTATCTGTGGACCCAGATTCAAGTGACAGGGATCTGACACAAAACAAGGAGTCTGTTCTTTAGATAAAATAAACTGCGGACAAGATTCCTGGCATACGTTCATCGCAAAAGTATCTCCAACTAGCAGAATGTTTGTATGGTTTTCTATGCACGTGGTAACCACTGACCGCTTCTGGAGGCCAGACACTCCATCACACTCATCTGCGTAGAACCAACATGATGCCCAGAAGGCAGTAGACAATAAATGTCCGCTTAATCAAACTGAAGAGTCAATGTTTTGGAGAATGATAATCTATAAATAGCACACCGGTCAGATTTTTCCAAAATATCATTAGTTCAAGGGAGGGATTTCAGTGGTACCTCTGTGAGGTGTCAGCGTTGGCCTGTGGTTTCTCGTTTTGTTTGTGCAAACAGAACAAATGGTCATTTTGCCCTTTCTCTCTGGAATTCCCTCCTGTTGTTGGCTCACTCTGTTGAAGGTGAAGATCTCATGCCCTCAGACGTAGTCTGTTCTCGAATAGTGAGCACGAGGTCATCCTTCCTGTCCTGCCTGCTCTGATGCATGGATTCAAGTGGTCTCGTGGGCTGTGCGCCGAGGGAGGGGTGCGGGGGAGACTGCGCTGGCGGGGCCTGGACGAGGTACGCGGGCAGCCGAAGCGGAGTGGGAGAGTGGTGAAAGCAGCTTCCGCCCGTCTTCCGCGCCTGTGCCTTGTGAGCTCCAGCCAGCACGCCGCCTCCCTCCTGGCTCATGTGGCGTTTGGTCCGTTTGCTCTACAGAAATCAGCGCCCAGTGCAAGCCATCCTCCTAAAATCAAGGTGAAGAGCTCGCCTCTGATTGAGAAGCTTCAGGTAAGTGCAAAATGGTTACCCTTGCTACCCTGACCCCCCTCCATGTCTTATCCAACATCTGCATGTCTTTGGGGCTCCTGGGGGTAGCACCTGCTGTCACCGGAAAAGCTGATCTCTGATAAGCAGCGTGAAGGATGAGGAGCTCTATCTAAGGGCAAAGGGCGAAAATAAAGATCCCACCAAGCACAGGCTCAACACCTAACGGTTAGTGGATAATGGGGTGCCCCGAGTCTGGAAAAAGACATTATAGCACAAGAAACACTCCAGAACTAGCCAAGTCCTCTCCCCCAAGGCCTGAATGCCCCCACAGACCATTTCAGTCTTACAGAAAGCTGAAATTCAGCGGCTAGGCATAGCATTGATATGGCCAAATCTGTCCTTAGGAAAGCCTGCCTCTCTCCCTGTCACCTTGTGAGCGCGGAGCCCTCCCCACTGTGCCCACAACTGGCTGGCTTTCCTCGGGGTGTAAATGAACCATGCGGCACGGGACTTGAGCTCGCGGTCTTTTGGGGGAGACGAGATGTCCACGCATGATACAATAAAAGACCCACGGGAGAGTAAATACCGAGATCTAAATTGTGTTCACCACCCAACTCCTACGGCTCCAAATCGGGGTTTCTCAACCTGGGCAATTCTGGGGCAGGATAATTTTGTGGCAGGGCACGGCCTTGTGCACTGCAGGATGCTTAGCAGCATCGCTGGTCCCACTGGATGCCGGCAGCACCCTCCAACAAGCCGGGGCAATGGGAAACATCTCTGGCATTAGCAAACGTCTCCCCGGGACACAACCACCCCCACCCTCACCCCAGGTCAGAGCCAGTGCTCCGGGATTGTAGAGCGAGGCAAGGGTCGAGTGGGCAGGAGTCGTGAATGAATGCTAAGCCCTGCGCCGGTTCTCAAGGATGGGTGGCTGGAAAGGAAGGAGGAAGGTGCTCCCTACGTGGGAACAGCATGAGCTAAAGTGCACCGGAGGGTGGGCGAGGGTCTCCGTGGGGCCTGTGGAGGCGGCTCCGGCTCTCTCCCCAAGGTCTCTGAGCAGCCACCCAGGAGAACAGCAAGGCTCTTATGCACGGAATCCTCCCATCTGGGCCCAGCTAAGAAAACCAGCTCATCAGCTTTGCCCCGGAGCGGTTATTAGGGGTGTGTCGGGCAAGTAGTGGCAGATCTGCAGTTCCACCTCTGGGGGAGCCCGAGGAGTTGGCCCCCAGCCTGATTTGGGGTTAAGAAAAGCATCTCGGGTTTCTGGCCATGAGCCTACCCTGCGGAGGGTGGGAGGGGGCGCCCCTGAAGTTGAATTCCTCCTGAGAAGCCCAGGGGGCTGCCTGTCACGCGGGGAGGCTGCAGGGGTCCCACGTCCACAAGGAGGATCTCTCAGAAGGGATCCAGATGTGCACATCCGCCCCGTAGGGTGCAGCCCAGAACTCGCACCCCTGCCTCCCTGCCCTCATCGGGGTGCCAGAAATTTGTTGCCACATGCTCCGGGCCCCACAGTCTCGGTCTCCTTCCCCAACATTAAGGAGCCTCTCTGGGAAGCACAGCAACTAAGAATAAGGTTGTGATTGTTGATCATTCAGTCTCATTAAGAACATCAGCAACAGGATGACAAATCGGCCAGATCCCATAGGAAGCTTACTTTGTTGGGAAGGGGCGGGGGGTGGGTAAGAACTAAGAGACGCATCGTCCGCTAGACTTTTCATCCAAATATTCTGTTAGATGAGTTATGAAGTATGATTTTCTCCCCTGGAGTAGTCCATGATTCAAAGTTCAAGTTTCCTGCTGGCTAGCAAGATGTATTTTATTTGCAAGCAGCCTTACAGAGAGAACTTCCCCGCTGGAACTTGGGCGGGGAGGGAGACCTCCTTTGACGCCCAGCCCTGGAGCCCTGTCACCAAGCCTGCCCCTTGGTGCTCATCACACGCTGCTTTTGAACGTGACTCGGGCTCACATTGTTGCTATGTAACTTTTATGTTTTTAATTCCTACAATGACTCAGTCTTGTCCATGTTATAAGTTCTTCCTTCAAATCACAGTCGAAAATACTGCCGCTTGCCTAAACTTGAGTAACTCTGTGTAGTCTGCAGTCCTAAAGCACCCGCAGGAGTTCTCCGAAACAGGGCTCTGGTGGAGGAAGCGGGCACCCAGGCAGCTCTGGAGGGAGGCAGGGGGGCATGAGCGGGTGGTGGCGGGAGAGAGTCCCGGGGGTCGGATCATGAAGGACTGGCGGGCAGGCTCGCCGCTTTGGACAAGTAAAGACTCTGAGGCTCGGAAAGGCTACTTACTGAACTCACTGAAGATCAGACAGCTGTTAGGAGAAAGATCCGAGTTTTGCAGTCCACTCTGTCTGTGTGGAGACCTTTCCACGGAGCCACCTGTCCCTTCCCTGTGAGGCCTCCCTGCCGTCCGCTGGTCTGGAGGACGTCTGTGCAGGAGTCTGCCGACCCAGAGGGTGACGAGCTAGGAGAGTGCCCCGAGATGGCGCTAATGAGGAGCCGGCACAGTCCGCAGCCCACACAGCCATCCGGCACCACCACCTTCTCCACAGCCACGGATGGAGCTGGGCCTCCCTGCCTCCTCCCCCGGCCCAACTCTTGGCTCCCTGAGGCCTCGGTTCCCTTTGGGTCACCTCCCCTCCAGCCCGGCCCTCCGGATTCATCTGAATCTGGTTTCACCTGCCCCGCGATGGCCCCGGTGGCGCCCACGCTGGCGTCTGGTCCACGGGCCCCCTCTTGGGGGGCTGGGCCGCCTGCTGTGTGCACCCCTCTGGCCATCTACCAGCGAGCCTGGAGGGACAAGCCGGCCTGGCTTGAGTCCCAGGGCAGGCTCCGTGGCCACTTTCCTGATGGGCGCACCGAGAACAGACGGACTGTGCAGGGCTGCTGTGTGCCCGCAGGTAGTGGGCGTTCGGGAAGCAGTGACTGCCCGGGGCGCCCCCGAGAACCCTGACCAGGGGGCGGACCTGCCGTGAGACTGTGTGTCTGCAGGTGTTGGTAGTTGCCGTTTCGGCCGCCTTGTCTCCAAGCTGGGGCTGTTCCCATGGCATTTTCGTTGGCTCCAAATCAGCCCTTGCGGGGCATTCTGGAACGCAGCCTGTGGTCAGTCAGGGAGCAGGAGACAGCTCGACTGGGCATCGCCTCCAGGGCCAGGACATGCCAGGACAATGGTACTTGGTTAGGGAGCGACACGAAAAGCCTCGTGTTACCTGGTTACCTGGCCGCAACCACTTCCAGGCCACGTACGCAACCAGCTCTAGGAGAAGCACTCATGGTGCTTCTACAACTTCCCACAACTTCCCACAACTACTGGAAATGCCTCACCTTTTCTTGGCAGGCCAATTTAGCTTTTGATCCAGCGGCCCTGCTGCCTGGGGCCTCGCCCAAGAGTCCGGGACTTAAGGCCGCGGTGTCGCCATTCCAGAGCCCGCCTTCCACCCCCAGCAGCCCTGGCGTGCGGGCTCAGGCCGGGGAGCCCGAGGAGGTGCCCGTGAGCTTCGACCAGCCTCCTGAAGGGAGCCACCTGCCCTGTTATAATAAGGTAACGTCGGGGTCAAAGCCCTGTGGCGCGTCTGTGGAAATGCGGGCACGGGACAGTCTTGAATTATCTGTGCTTTCACGCTGGGGGAAGGATGACACATTTGAGCTGTCGCCAGAGTTGGTTTTTGACAGAAAGGAAATTTCTCTTCCTGCCAGCCATCTGTGCCTGAGATCGCCCCTCTCCCTAGCCTGGCTCTCTCATCCCCTCTCCCAAAGCCGCGCCACTCACCAGAAGGCACTCCTGGGGGATGGAGTGCTCTAACCCTCGTGGAGAGAGGGCTGAGTGTTCAGGAGGGATCCCAGCCGCACAGAGTTGTGTCTGAAGGCCCGGCCAGCGAGTCACACAGAGGGTGGGCAGGGTCCTTAGGACTCCAAAACACCTGGCTCTGGCTCGGTGTAAATACTTTTAGGTGCCCCACTAGGGGCTCAAGTCATTCTTACTGCAGCTCGCTCCATTTAAAGAATATCCAAACTATGCCCTTTGCAAAAAGATGTACGGGGGCCCCTTGCGGCCGATGCTGCCCTGACACCCGAGTGTGGTTTCCCTCGTCAGATCCTCGGCCCTACTGTACACAGTGAGGATCAGAGATACAGTCCAGTACTGTCCGTGCAGGTGCCCAGCAAAGCGGGGCCAGAGCCCGGCAAGGGCCCGCATAAAGGGATCTGATGCCAGAGGATGGCAAATGGATGGAACTTTAATGGATGGAAAGAGTGGGGTCTTCTGGGCCATTCCAGAAAATCCATAGGGGTAAAGGTCAAATGTGTAGAAACAGGTAGGACCCAGGGAAACAAACTGGTGCTAAGTCTTGAGCCTGCTGGCTGGGGATAGGGTGGAGGTCCTCCGGCTCAGGGTAATGGAGAGACCTCTGACAGCAGAGAGGAACCCAGGGCGGAGAACCCTCTCTTCAGGCTTTACTCACTAGAGATGGGGGGCCGGCGGGGAGGCGGGGCCGGCGGGGAGGCGCGGTCACCTGGTTGTAACGGGGTCGCGGGACTGCTCTAGCCTTCGGAGGGCGGAGGGCGGCAGGGACCCTGCTGACTGGGAGGGCGGGGCCGGGCCTTGAGAGCCGGCAAGGACGGCAGCGCCATGGTCTCAGGAATGAGCCTGGGAAGTGCCTATAAGTCAAGTATTGACTCCAAATTTCTTAGAAGGAAGTAGGATTGACAAATACCAAAACGTAAGCCAGTGGGAAAATAAGATTTACAGAAAGAAGATTTAAGGTTTATGAAATAAGACTTCATGTACATATAAAATTTTAAAGGACACACGACTTGAGTAGAGTAGGGCATCCAAATAAACATTTCCATCGCAATTGGGGCAAAGTCCTGTGGGCCTAGATGAGGCCCGAGTGATCCTGAGATCCACACACTTCCCGGACAGGAGGCGATTTTCAGGCAGCTGGGCTGGGGGTTCCTAAGGCATGGCTGCTGCTTGCGGTGGACCTGAGCCCAGGAAAGGGAGGGCGTCCGTCTCTGTAGCTTTCCCGGGATTGGCCAGCTCTGCGGAGGGCTGGGAGGGCCAGGCTGGGGAAGGGGACGAAGCTGGTCACAGGATGTCCAGCTCTGTCCCCGTGAGGTTCCTGAGCAAAAGGCCAGGCCACCTGCAGGCCCCCAACCCTCTTGCTGTCGGGTTCACCCTTGTCAAAGTAAAGTGTCCTAAATGTTAAAATATGACTTTTATATAAAGTAGAGATCGATTTTATTCAGTTTGTCAGTTCGCGAGGAAACCTACAGTATGGTAAAAAAAAAACACGCAAAGAACATTCAAAGAGCTGGTTATTTGTAGGCAACTGACAAAACAAATGCTAGAATTAAGTTGTTAAATCAGACACCAAAGGATTAATGTTTTACAGGATAATAAAAGTATCAGTAGGTTATCATGTTTGGTGGGTGGAAATCACTTGCATCTTCATGAGGCAAAAACCCACAGGTCACTCTGTGTCTTCACAGCCCTGGATACACAGTACACAGGGGTCCTTTCTCCAGGAAAACCAAGGGCCCCTTAAAGGCAGGCTGACAACGCCGTGCCTTCCACTGACGTTGAAAGCCACGCAGTCCCCTCTTGGCCTTTTTCACAGGTCGTGGGCAATCTCTCTTAACTCGTTCTTCCAGGTGCGGACCAAGGGCTCGATAAAAAGGCGCCCCCCCTCCCGGCGGTTCCGAAGGTCTCAGTCGGACTGTGGGGACCTGGCCGACTTCAGGGCCCCCGAGTCGTCCCAGGAGAATGGGGCCAAGGAAGAGCCTGGGGATGAGGTGTTCCCATCCAAGAGCAAGGCCCGGGGGTCTCCTCCACGCAGCGAGGGGCCGGTGGGCGCGGAAGTGTGGAGGCAGCGGGGGTCCCCGCAGAAGCCGCCTCTGAGGAGGACGTCCAGCAGATCGGAGAAGGGCGGAGACGCGGGGGAAGCCCAGTGTCCCCAGACGGCTGCGGGGGGCCCTGAAGAGGGGGCTGGCCCGCGTCCCACCGCAGGGGAGGCGCTCCAACAAGCCCAAGCCTCCAGCCCCGAGGCCACGAATGCATGCAGCAGCCCCACGGAAGCAGCAGCAGCTGGAGAAGAGGCAGAGGAGTCTGAGGAGGTGAAGGAGGAGAGGGCGGGAAATGAAGAGGAGGAGCCCAGACGAAGGAGCCAAGACGCAGAGGGGCCGGCGGACGGAGCTGGGGGGGAGGCCCCGCCAAGCCCCCCCGAAGGGGTGGAGGGCCCCCACTTCCCGGAGCAGGGGAAAGGCCAGGAAAAGGATGAGGAAGGGGCCCTTCTGGAGCCAGGCAGCAAGCCCATCGAGGAGGCCCCCAACACAGAGGTAAGTGGCCTGCACCTTCTCCTAAGGAGGCCAGGGCCACAGTGTGTCTGCTTATGCTTCCTCGCAAATGGGCTCCAGTGCGCAGGCAAAAGGGCGCAGATTGAAACGGGCTATCGTGGACAGGGAGGGGACAGACATACAAGAAAGGGAAGCACGTGCTGTGCCCCGTCCGCCCTCCTGCCCACGCGGGGTTCCGGCGCGTCCGGAGCATGTGTGGAGACCCAGCACAGCTCGGTGGCTGAGGCCGCGCGCAGCTTCCGCAGGCCCGGGAGGCAGGGCTCTGGGCTCGGCCCATGGCTGGGGGTGCTCCGAGAGGAAGGGGGTGCACCTTTCCCTCAACTCGGGCTAGCATGGGAGACCGGCAGCTCCGGAGGGCGCAGGAAGGTAGTGGCCCGGGGCAGGGTGTTCTTGGGGGAAGCCAAGAAGGGTTGATGTGTTCGGAGAGGGGCTCACCAGGGACCCTCACATTATTCCCACTCCACCTAGACGAGGGAGAAGAAAGTGTGAGTCCCAAAGACTCCTGAGACATGGCTGGGAGTCCTCTGGCCGGGCAAAGAGGTTCCACATTTCTTCACCACCATCCATTCTAAAGGCGTGCTCCGATCCCGTCAGCCCGGAGATCTCTGCCAGGTGTCCGGATGGCAAACACGTGATCTGAGGCATGGGATTCTCCTTCTTTTGAGGAGGAAGCCCCCAAGTCCACGTAGTCCCCTCCCTGTGGCTGTCACACCTTAGTTTCAGGCTCGGAGCGGCCTGTCCAAGCAGGAGAACTTCCCATCTCCCTGGCGGCACCTTCTGGCCCCGAGGCATTAAGCAATCGCCTGGTTGAAAAGCTTGGGGATGGTCTCATGTAGACGAGGTCTCCTGCAGAAACTGCAGGAGCTTCGGAACAGGCTCCCTCTTGGGCCACCTCTACATTCCCACTGTGCCCAAGCCCCGGCGGGGACGCAAGACGCCTGCACCCTCGCAAGAGCTCTTCTTCCAAACCGGTTCCCCGGGGAGGCAAAGAGTAGCTCCACGCACCCCTCCCCATGCTTTCCCTCTCCTGCTCTGCCGCAGGCACACAAAATTTTGACTCCCTTAGCCCAAACCCCCGGTTTTAGAGAGGAAGGCACTGAGGTTCCAAAAGGGGCATGAACTGTCCAAGGTCACAGAGCTCCAGGTTGACGTGACGGACGCCGGCTCCACCAGAATCAGCGACGCAGCAGCTCTGCCCGTCTGCCTCGTTTATTTAATCTGGGAGGGGTGTTGCCTCCCATTTTCTCTTGTCCCCGTCAAGCTCAGTCAAGGTTAGAACCAAGATGCCTCAGGTAGTGGTGCAAAAGGTGAAACGGTGGTGAGGTGGGCCCTTTGGGTCTCGGCTTCCCTGGACACCCCGTGCCTGTCCCAGGCCTTCCGTGGATCGGCCGCGGCAGCATACTCCAAGGCAGACAGCTTGGCAGCCCCGATCTAACCCCCATCTTGTTCTTTGATTGGTAGAAAGACATGGATCAGAGAAACTAACGGGAGTCGCGCTCGACACTTAACAAACACCAGTTCTCCCTGGCACTATGGGACTTCCTGGGGGTTCCAAGGGGCATAAATGAATAATGAATAAGGACAAACAAACAGAGGAACAAAAAACACAAATAACAACAAGGCCGTAGAAGAAATGGGATTCGGCCCAGGAACAGCCATGCTCTGTGAGGCACAGAGGATGGGGCGGTCCCTTCATCAAGAGAGAGCAGGGAAAGGCTTCCGACAAGGCCCCAGGTATAGGAAAGGGTTAACTGCCTAGTGCATGGCCCCTTTCTCGAGTTCAACATTTTGGGCTTAAAGAATGAGCCATTCTGGGGATTTCAGTCACAGAACAGCCTGGACATATCAAATCACACCGCTTGGGATTCTGTTTTCTAGGAAAGGGCCCCCTGGGGAGAGGGCACTGAATAAGACCCCGTTGCCATACTGTATAGAAATCGAACGGGTGTTTCTCCAGCACTCACTATGTTTCCAAAACTGTGTGGGGCACTCGGGTACGCCAGAGACCCGCTGACCCCCGCAACAACATTCGAGATGTTCGACACCACAGTCAAGACTTTTGTAAGAGCGACAGGAAGTGCTGACTTCCCAGCCGCCTAGTTCTGTCACTTGTCCCAGGCATTCTCCCTGATTTCTCAGGATGAGATCTGAAATGTCTTTCTCCCTCCGCTGATGAGATGCCACCTGCTCTTGAGCCTCAGTTCTGGGTCGCCTTCTCTTCTCTCGTCTCTTGGGAGCACACGCCCCGCTTTCCCTCCCTTGGCCTCCGGCCCGTCCTCCCCTCCCCGCTGACCTGCTCTGTCTTTCTGGGATCAGTCCACAGGCTAAGCCACCCTCACTCCACCTTCTTTGTCAAGACGCGTGAGGGTCACTGGTGGAATTCACAAGCTGCCCGCGCCCACTATGAACTCTGACCCGGGGGGCTGAGCCCCATCCGTCCCCACCGCTGCCTGGAAACTCTCACTGCGTCTCTACCAGCCTGTTTTTAGCCCCCTTCCTTGGTCACTCCTCCCTCAGCCCCACGGGCTCTGCAGATGACCTCACCTCCTCCTATGTGACTGAAAGGAAGAGCCACCAGGGTGCAACCTGCCTCATCCTCTCAAAGTATGAATCCGAGGACAGGTCCCTTCCTGACAGGATGAACGCCCACCAGCTGTGATCTGGCTTCCCCCAACTACCACTCTCTGGACATCCTTACGGGACATTTGTGAGTGTGTCTGTGCATTTTAAGTGAGGAGCTACACTAAGAATTTCCCATCCATCCGGTGCTTTTCCATGTTTCTCGCTCCTCGCTAACTCACCCCCTTGCTCAGTTCTCTTTAGTCCTAAAGAAAAATCCACCAGGTCTGCCACACACACACACACCCATCACTGTCTCTCCGTCTCATTCATTTCTCCTTGTGATCCCTTCACTACAATGTGAAGCTCACAGGTGCCACCAAAGAGTGGGCATTGGCCCCTTGGCCAGGTGTCAGCCCTGCCCCAGAGGCCACCTGCCACCTGTAGCCTCTGTCTGGTGGGTCGCCCCCCTAATTCCCGTTCCTCCTGCCTCCTCAGGGAGAGCTACCACATTCTGACCTTGGCGGTCTCCTCTGGCCCCCACGGCCGTCAGGTTTTGTGAATGATCCGTCACGTTGCCCCTCACCGTCAGCCACCAGACAGCACCTGACTGCTGGGCACCCGCCGGCCCTGGTCCCAACCACACACCAACCGACCTCTGTGCTCGGATGCCTGCCAGCCCCTCATGCTCAAAACCAAACTCATCCTCCGTGCTCTGTGTCTTCACTTGTATTCAGCTGAAACCCCACATTCCTTTGTTATCCTCGCCCATTCCTGCTCACGAGGTGCTCACATTTCTTCTCTGGCCCTGTCTCATCAGCCCCCAGGTCTTAGGGGCTTTCCTTCCAGCCATCTGCATGGTCCTGACCCTTCCTTATCTCTGCAGCCATGACTCACCCCGCATGGAATTCCTGGTCTCCGCCCCCACCCTCTACAGGAGCACGCAATTCATCTTCCTGGCAATGGCAGCTCGGGCTCTCCTCTCCTACCCCAGACGCTTTGACACCACTCACCAGAAAATCCAGTTCACCCTCCTCCCCATGCTGACCTGTCTCCCAACCTCCGCTCTCTGCCATCCTGGGGTGCACGCCTCCAGCCCGGTCCCTGGGAGGCTGCTGTCCCCATAGGCAGGAACGCCCACGCCACGCCCCCGACTGAGACCCCCCCATTGGGCCGATTGTCCCACTGCCCTCTGGCCTCCACAGGCCTTCCCCGACTGCTGCAGGGAGAAACACCCCCAGGCACTTCCTCAGACTCCTACAGCGAGTTCCAGTGGCCCTGAGCCCGGGCCGCCCGATGCCGCGGACACATTTGTACGTGTCTCTGCGCCCCAGCCAGAGAACCCGAGGTGGTAAGGCCTGGTGCAGCCCAGCCCAGGAGGAGCTGCAAGTCATGCTTTGTGTTGAATGCTGAATAAAAAGCAATTTTCCTGTCCTTTCCAAAGCATCCACCTTCTATTTTTGATTCTTTGTGTTCTTTTTCCACTTTTATGCCACCAAAGCTTCTTGAGCGGTGTAACAGGAAGACAAAATTGGGACTGAATGAGTAGGTAAGAAGCTAGAGCAGGGAGGGCGTGGGAAGCCAGGCATCAAGGAATAGGTGATGTCGCCTACTCATCGAGGGCTCCAGCTCTGGTCCCTGGTTTTAAATCCTGACGCCGTGACTTCCTAGCTGTGTGGCCTAGGGGAAGTCACTTGACATTTCTGTGCCTTCATTGCCCCACCTGCAGAGCAGAGCTAACAGAAGTAGGTAACTCTTGCTTTTGTGAGGAATACATGAGTCGATGCTGGTAGAAGCCTCTGTGGAGCGCACAGCATGGCCATTACCATGGCTACTGCTAGTGTTCCTGGGTCTGGCATGCCCGGTTTCCCCCGCTCTCTTCCTAACTCATCCTTGCCTCCTGTGTTCACAGGACAACACCCCTGTCCGGGACACTAAAATGTGAAGAAGAGCTCGCTGTGCCTGCTGACGAGGCTGCTGGAGACATCTCTTTTGAAGGAGCAGCAAAAGAGTAGCAGCGAATGAAGCCATCGCGAAGCAGAGTTCACGGAGGGTCTGGAGGCGGCCCAGCGACACAGACTGCATTGTTTCTGCATCTCCACGCTGAATGCTCGCTCTCAAAGATCAGTCAGAGGACAGCAGCCTTGAATCAGCTTGAGTTTGTGTCACCTGATGGACTTGGTTTAAAAAAAAAAAAACTTATTTAAAACAATTTACTGTGGGGGCAGCTCCCAGGGATACTGGTCCACCTGCGGGGCCTGGCTCCTGTGGGCCCCCGCCCGTCCCTGCGGCTGACCTCAGAACTGGATTCTGATCTAGCTTCTCAGATTTTGTTTTGTGTAAAGCGATAGCCTTTTTAATGTTTGCAGTTTTTATGATTCTCAGTTGTAAGTAAAAACTGATTTCAGGTGGGTAGAAGCAAAAGAGAAGAGTGTTGCTGAAAATATAAATCCCATACGTTAAGGAAGACCTTAAATCGTATCAAGACCGTGAGACAACCTCTCAGCTTTGTCCAAATGTGAACCTGCCAACCAACTTTTAAAACATTAGCCTGGAAGAGATACGTATTGCAGCACTAAAAAATATGTATCTGTTCCTACAATAGGAACCTTTGCTGCCCAGGGGTTTTCCAGGCAATGGTACTCTGGCGGCGACAGGCTCAGCCTCCCCTCTTTGCAGGAGGAGGAGGTGGCGGCAAGGGGCAGACATCCCGGAGAAGCAGATGCACCATGTCCAGTTCTGCGCGCTGCCTTCCCTCATCCTGAGAGCAGAGCAGGGACACCTTCCAGAAGCCTGCCCTCTGACGTTTCCGGCAGGGTGCTGGTTGCACTTCCGCGAGGATCCTTCAACGTGGTGTAGGTGTTCCCTGGGCGGTGCTGGCTTGTTTTGGAAGGTACACAACAAAGCATCCTTCCCAGCTTCGGGGGAAGCTGCTCGAATTCGCGCTCCCTCTCCAGGCTCAGGAGCGCTGGGTCGGGTCTCCTCTCGCCCGGTAGCTCTGGCTTTAAGGTTCTGCGTGGAAAGTGCAAGGGGCTCTGCAAGGAACAAGGGCCATTTCCTCTCCCCTCTTGATGCAAAGATGTTTATCCAAATAAACGTTTCATCTTCGGGGTTGGTTCTTACCCGGAGTCGAGGATTTCCGTCTCATTGCGCTGACGCCGTAGGTGGAACAGCTCTTTCTTTCTCAAAGGTGTGTCAGAGCACCTCCTGCCCTGACTTGGGAGAATCGTCCCCGGGACAAAAAGGCCTTATGTCACTGCCGGTACCTCAACATTCTCACCCCATCACAGTTTTCCTGACTCCGGGAGAGTGTGCATACTTGGGATATATATTTTTTCAAAACTTTTTAAAAACAAGCATCTTCTAAAACATGTAACTTAGTCGAGCCAATATTATAAGTTTGATGTTTTAGCAGAATTTTGGAGATAGGTGTGTTTCAGTTATTTTGAGGTCTATGTAATCCACAGCTGTCCATCCATCCACCCATCCACCCATCCGTCCATCTCTACCTTCCCCTCATCCATCCATCAGTAGCCATGTGTACCCCCTTAACAATACATGATTTTATTTACGTATGTCTTTGGGTCGTTTATACACACACACACACACACCCGGGCCCGAGTGTAGTGAATGTGTGCATGACTGTGAGTGTGTGTGACAGAAAAGGCACATCTGTCACTTGCCTTTACTTGGAAAAGGAATGGAGCAGAAAGCATGGGATGGAGCTGTGAGGACGAACCTCTTTTTTGTCCGGAGGCACGATAGCTTACAGCCCTAGACGGGAAGGAGCAATGCAAAATGACAAGAACGGGCCGCTGGAGCAGCAGCTGATGGGGTCTGGATAGCTTTCCAGCGGCGCAGTTCCCAAGGGGCCACCGTCCTGGATCTCTCGTGAGACATCGGAGGCCCTCTCCCGGGGGTGTTGTGAGGCCGGGGGCGGTGCAGGGAATGCAGTGAGAATGAGTGCTGCGTTTGCAGATCGGGGATCCAAGAAATCCATTGGTGTCTTAGCACGAAGCCATCAGCGGGCCAGGAAGACTCGGTTTCATTCCGGCTTCCCTGACAGGCTCAAAGGAAAAACGCTGATTTCTTCATAGCCACAAGGATCAAGAGAGGAGTCAGGGTCACTCCTCCTTGACCTCTATCTTCCGGCTCAAATTTTATACTGTGTCTTTCCTTTCTCCAGAAAGGGAACAAGAAAAAACAGCAACAAAAAGCCCTGGACGCTTTGGAGGGAGATGCCAATATTTCACGGGGGGCCGTTCTGCTGTTCCAGCTGCACGTGGAATAGGTACCCAGTCGAGCTCGGGAAGCCCGGGGCCTCCCCGGTCCACCCTGAGCTCCCCCCAGACAAAGCTCGGTCTGCCAGTCAACTAGACCCTCAAGAAGTACATGTCCAGGAAAGGGATAAATTAGTGGACAGGCAACCAGTTCATCGCCTTCTTTTGATGAGACACTCTTGGCAGTGTAACCGTTGAACACAGTTGAATGAGTGAGGACCTTCAGCTGTTAATGAAAGAAACCCAACTTAAACTGGCTGATGAAAACCAGAAAGCTGTATCTATCTATGAATCTCTCCCTCTCTTTCTCTCTCCCTCCCTATATACTGAATAATATAAATTAAAAATCCATGGATAGACCTAAATACAATACTCAAGCAATCTCAGAAGCCCCTCTTTGTTTTTTGGTCTCTGCTTTCCTCTGTGTTGGCCATATTCCCAAACAGGCCCTTCACAGCCTAAAAACCCAATGGAAAGAGCTTTTTCTTTTCCAATAACGCTGGGGAAAGAAATCCTGCAAAGGTTTTCTATAAACCTATAGACCCTGTATGGGTCACATGTTCATACCAGAACCAGCCTTTATGACAGAGGAGCTGCGGAGATCAGACTGGCCAGGCCAGGGTCATGTGACCTCCAGAGCTAAGGGCTAGGTTAGCCAATCCTATGCAATATGCTAGGACTGTGAGTGGGGACAATGGGTGTCAAATAGGGTGCTGCTACTAAAGAAAATTATGCTGGAAAATCCAAAAAACAGGGCACCTGGGTGGCTCAGGGGGTTAAAGCCTCTGCCTTTGGCACAGGTCATGATCTCAGGGTCCTGGGATCGAGTCCCGCATCCTCCTCTCCCTCTACCTGCCTCTCTGCCTACTTGTGATCTCTCTCTCTCTCTCTCTCTCTTCCTGTCAAATAAATAAATAAATAATCTTAAAAAAAAAAACAAAAAAGTAAAAGAAAATCCAAAAAACACAACAACAGACCTGTCCAACAGGGCAATCCCAGACACACCAAACTACTATTGCATTGTTTACTAAAACATTAAATTTCGTTTGGCCCCTCAGTGAGTTCTAACCACCTTTGTGCTCTATGGACCAGGTAAACACAGTGTGAAGAGAATGCTTCTATATGACCTATGACCAGGTGGCTTCTGAAGATATCAAGAGCACTGAGCAAAATTCAAGTCTTACTCTAATGAAGTGGAATTCATTTTCGTAAGCCGCACTGAATATCAGTCTCACCATTTCATGTAATAACATAGGGCTGGTCCGGAGCTAACCTGGGGCTTCTTGGAGGTAGAGTTGATGTCTGAATCATTCTTCATGATGCATAGTCCCCCATGCGCTATAGGTGCTCAATAAATATTTGCTAAGTCATGAATGACTGGACTGATTTCAGAGCTGGAAGAGATTATTTTCAATATCGATCACTGCCCAACACCTCCCTCATCTGATACCAGAAGCCTGAAATGTCATAATTAGCAACTGATTACACTGGCTTCAGTCTTCTTTCCTATTCAAATGCATATCCTGAGAGGGCGCCTGGGTGGCTCAGTGGGTTAAAGCCTCTGCTTTCGGCTCAGGTCATGATCTCAGCGCCCTGGGATCGAGGCCCACATCGGGCTCTCTGCTCAGCAGGGAAGCCTGCTTCCTCCTCTCCCTGTCTCTCTGCCTGCCTCTCTGCCTACTTGTGATCTCTCTCTCTCTCTGTGTTAAATAAATAAATAAAATCTTTAAAAAAAAAAATGCATATCCTGAGAGAAGTAATATTTTAAGCCTCCTTTGTCATCACACCTTGGGTGTTGATTTGGTTCTTGAAATCCTTCCCAGAAGGGTCGAAAAAGAAGAGCAAAGTAGAGAAAAGTCTAGGGGCAGGAGACACACTTTTCTGACTTCTCAGTCTTGCTTGGGGCACCCAGGCTCCCACTCAGCCCGGTGATGTCCTGACCAGAGTGGCTATGGTTGCGGAGAAGACTTTTATTCCAGCTCTGCCCTCAAATCCCAGGGGAGCTTTGGAATTGCGGAGAGGCTCCACGGTGGTCAGATGGGGCAGGAAACCTTGGCTCTTTGAGGATCCACAGAGGAGGAGGAGACAATGTGTATGTTGTAAGCTTCTCGGTGAAAAGGGAGCCTCGAGGGGAAAATCACCTACCTCAGAAACCAGAGCGCAAAGACTTCTTACTCCTAATCCTGGAAAGTCTGGGCTTCTCCATGGGGCTGTAACACGCCGGCCCGCGCGCTGCCAGCGAGATGCTGGGAGGAAGACAGGAGGCAGAAGGAAGGGGTCGAAAAGAGCAAGGGTTCCCTCCACGCCCGCCGACCCCTCCTGTGAGTAATGACTCTGGCCCTTCAAGGTGTCATTTTACATAAAAATTTGAGAAAGTTACTTGAATTCAGACAAACCTGTAATGTCAGGTATCACCCTTCTCAACTGCTTCTTTTTAAAAGAGTAAGTGGACTGGATTGCACTTCAACTAGCGTTCAAACACAAGACTCTAGAATGACTCCATATGGTTGGTACTCAGAAAATAGTAGGAGCTCCGACACCAGTCGCTACTGTTGGATTATCTAAGGAACCCCTGGGTGCTGGATGGTTCCAGGCACTTGGCCCCATCGTAGCTGCACCTGGCCTCTCAGGAGTGACCGTAAGAGCCTCACTGAGGAATCCGGAAGCAGCTGGCCTGAAAGAGCAAAAGGGCTGCTTTGCTTTGCCTCAGAGTCCGTGACTCTTTTCTCCCACCAAGCACAAGGAAACACAGCGTTCTTAAAGTATGATTTCGGGCGCCTGGTGGCACAGTCAGTTAAGTGTCAGCCTGCAGCTCAGGTCATGATCCCAGTGTCTTAGGATCGAGTCCCACATCGGGCTCCCTGAGCGGGGAGCCTGCCTCTCCCTCTCCCACTCCCCCTGCTTGTGCTCTCTCTCTCTATCAGATAAATAAATAAAATCTTTAAAAATAAAGTGTGATTTAAAGATGTTAATTATCCTTATTTTTTCTTATTATAAAAGTAATACATCTTTATTTTAGAAAATTTGTGGAGGAAAAAATAATTAAGTAAAAAAATATTTATAATTCCACTACCAAGAATTAGCTAGTATTAAGATTTTATGGAGTTTTTCTAGTTTTTTAACCTGCATATATATATTTGTTTTAATCCTTGCTTGTTACAAAATTGAGTTCTCACTACATGTAATTGTGCACTCTTCCTTTTTGTAACATACTATCATGAGCGTGTCTTCATAAACAAGCACACTTTTAATCATGAAAACTAAACATTTTTGTCCTTTCCTATGCAGCCAATAGCATCCAGAGCAAGACCAAATCTGTATAAAACAGAGGGACAGTAAGATCCCCTGGTAGAAAGTGGTTCTTTTCACAATCTCAGCCTTAGATTTCTATCACCTTAGGACTTCAGGCACTCTCAAAAGTTAAATCAAGTGAAAACTTTTGACTGAAAAAAAGAAAGGGCTGAGGTAGCTCCAAAGATTCATTTCTGATGATTCAGGGGCTGCAAAATTCAGAGGAAGGCATGAGATAGACCTCAGAAAAAGAATCATTGAGGGAAACCACGTAGAAATGTCTTTAGTAAGAAGGAGCTGAAGCTATTATAGGGTATTGGACTGGAGTCTGGAAAAAGACACACATTTTCAATCAGATTCAAGTTTCTGTTTGGATCAAGGCATAGCTTGCGGTGGTGAAGCAAATCTGACAGTTAGGACAACCTCGGCAGCCTGAAAGTCAGTGCCTAACCTCACCGGCAGCAAATAAGGCTCCGCACACAGTCCTGACTCCAGTCCTGGGTGCCAAGTCAGCAGGAAGGGTCCTCTGAATGGCAGACCTGGGTGATTAAATTGTATTCTCACTTCCAGAGACTAACCACGTCAGGTCAGAACGAAGTTTGCACCCCTGAGGTCTAGATTGGGTCTGAGTTCAGTAGCATGCAAACATTAGTTATAAAATAGGAACCAAAGTGACTGTTAAAGCCATTCACAGTTTCAAGGCCTCCACCCTGACATCATCGCAGAGTTATTCTAATCCTCTCCTAATGGACCTACTCTAATTTCATCATCTTCCTCACCTGACCCCAAGTCAAAATTATCTTCAGTCGTACTTTTAACATTACTACCATTCCCAAAAGCGTCAATGCCACCAGATCCCTTTAATAAAATTAAAATATTAAAGCCTGGGTTTCAAAGTTCTCCAAGAACCACTGGTCCTCTTCTTTTAGGCCAGTTTCCATCTTACTTGCTAATCAGCCGAGCTAAGCTCATTGGCATGAAATTGCACCAAGAGCCATAAAAGTTGTCAAAGTGGCCATCTCCTTTGACCATATTACCCCGGGAAATCACCTAAAACATGCCAAATGTACACACACAGATGGGTCAGTCAAGCAACATTTCCATCAGTGAAATGTTGGACACCACTTATGTAGCTGACAGTAAAATGAGAATATCATGCTGTATTGTCTTGATGGAACAGGATGAAGTCATCACAAAAAACTTAAGGGATAAGAAAGCAGGTGTGGGAAATTCAACAACCCTGAGCGTGGACAGCCGCAGAGGTAGGAGAGGCCTCCAGCCTTGTCATCTCCCGCGCACCGTGGCCAGTGGAGGGAGGGGGCATTAGCCCAGGGAAGGCAGAGAGCCCAAGGTCGCCGGGAGAGGGCAAAGCGGACTGCTCAGGATTGCCGAGAGCTCCTCCTGCCCCACGCCCACCCCTGAGCCCACCGCACCCCCAACCTATCCTCAAACTCCAAAAGGGTGAGTTCAGAGTAGTATTTAGGTCCGAAACCTTGGCTCAGTAGGAGGAAGAAAGGTGGCGTCGGACAAGGAGAGGGTGTCGCTCCAAGTTTTACATGCGATGAAAGCAAATAGAGGCCTCGCTGAGACAGGCTGCCCTCCTCAGCCCGGTCCTCCTCCTCCAGGGAGCCGCAGGGCTGTGGGAGCTGCACGGGGCCAGATTTGACTTTTCAGCTTCTACTCCGATTTGAGGTGTTTTCACTTGTGACCTACCCCCCAACCGCCGCCAAGGGCGTGAGCTCCGGTCCTGAGCTGCCGTCAGAGAGACGCCCCAGGGGCCCGGGGCCTCAGGAGGGAGGGGGCGGGGAAGAGCGGAGAAGCTGGGGCAAGCGGGGAGCTCCCAAAAGGTGAGGGGCAAGAACATCACTGGACCCTCGGACGACCGTCAGACACCCACGGAGCAACCGCTTCCACCCATAGGGAGTGGAAGGAAGCTTGGGGTCCGGAATCTCTAGACCTTGGGGTCTGGAAGCCTTGGGG
>LNAC01000741.1:185801-246736 GCA_002007465.1 Ailurus styani
TGCGGGGCCGCGGGGTCTGTGGGGTTTGTGGGGGTCTGTGGGGTCTGCGGGGCCGCGGGGTCTGTGGGGTTTGTGGGGGTCTGTGGGGTTTGCGGGGCCGCGGGGTCTGTGGGGCCGCGGGGTCCGTGGGCGCCGCCCGGCCCCCCCGCCGGGATCGCGTCGCGGACCCCGCGGCTCTGGGGTCCTCCCGCTGGGGGAGGCGGCGCACGGTTGCCGGTGTTGCTCCGCGGGGCCTTTGTTGGCTCGGCTCCCGGCTCCCGGCCCTGGGCGGCTGTCTCCCCTCGCGCGCCGGGAGCGTCCGGGGTGGAGGAGCCCCCGCGGGACCCTCGCCTTCCTCTGGGGGGTTGCAGGCGGAGACCGGGGCCCCTGAAGTGAGCTGCTGGGAGGAATCGGCCCGGTCCGTGATGTGCAGGCAGAAGACCACGGTTTGACCAGACACGGGACACGGGAAAGCCCGTTTCCTTTTCGCTTTTTCTTAAATGACCTTTTTTTCTTGCCAAGTTTCACGGGTCAGCTTAAGGTAAACCCCGGGCTCCATTTATTGCATCGGGCGAGCTGTTTCTGGACGTCGGAAGGGGGGTTGGTCGTAGGACTCTCTGTGCTGCTGTTCAGAGCAGAGGACTTGTCGCCGCCTCGGAACGGGGTTAAGTAATGGTTTCAAAGAAGGCCAACTCCTAAGAAACCCCGTCGACGTTCGTTTCTTTTGTTTCACAAAATGTTAGTTGCATCACAGTGTCTGAATGCAAGTTTACTCAGTAATTTCTTTCATGGAAACGTCCTTCATGTAATCTTTGGAACCAGGAAGACTATCATTTAACCAATGATCCCAAGGGTGGTGACGCGTAGAGGTAAAAGTCTCACCCTCTGGAGGTCCACACGTTCTGTGTAAATGTCTCCTTTGAGGACAGATTAAAAGTGTGCGGGCGTTTTGTTGGCAATGGTAACAATATTTGTGTTTTGACTAAACAAGTTAGGAAAGAGCCTAAAAGTGAGGTTTATCAGAAATCCTGTGTGCTTCAGACAGAATGGCTCCTGAGGATAAGGCGGTGAGGGCAATCGTAATTAGACTCAAAATGCTAAAAGCAGAACTGAAACACTAAGTATTAGTGGATATTAATAAGAAAAGGTCATCAGAATAATAGCTCCATACACCTTGGATGTGCCCAGCTCTTCAGTAAGGAAAAGATGAATGTTGATATATGAAAATCAGCCACTAATGTTATTGCTTAATCTGGGAGCACTATCGAACGTTTCTTCCTGCCAAGTCGTCTTTTCTTTGTCGTGGACAGTGTCCATGGATAGCAGTCCACGTTTATAGAAAACCTTCCTGAATTTGATCCGGATACAGTTATTCAGCAAACATTTATTAAGCACCTTGTAAGGATTAAGCACCAAAAACCCTCTAGGAAGGACAAGTGCCTGCCCTCCCATAATGTACAGTTCAGTGGGAGAAGCACAGTGCGGTAAGTAACGTGAGAAGTCCTCTTTGGTAGTGCTGTGCCCTGAGAGCACTAAGGAGAGCCATCATCTCAGACGGAGTTCAGGCCCCTGGAGGAAGAGAAGCTTAAGCTGAGTAGGCACGGGGCAAGGAAACAGTAGAAACAGAGTCCTGAATGGACCTGTTGGTAGGTAGACGTGTATGGTGGGAGGTAGGAGTGTATGGTGGGAGAGAGATGGGGGGCAGTTGAGGCAGGAGAGCCAGCCAGAGGCATCAACTCACAAAGGACCTAGTTTGCCATTTGTAAGACTGGATTTTTATCCTGTGGGAAGCTTGTGAAGGATCTCTTTCTCTACGGAGATGTGAAGAATGGGTTGGAGCCATGTGAGACTGAAAAAAACCCAGAGGGCTATTGTAATAATCCAGGGGAGGAAGATGCAGAGGTGAATTAAAGCAGTGACCTATGAAGACTGGACACACTCGTGAGCTAGTTCGAAAGTAAATTGGATAGGGCTTCCAAATTGATTTGCGTGAAGGATGATTCTTAGATTTGGGGCTTGGGGAGCTGGGCCCATTTTTGGCAAGTGGGGCTTTTCACAGATGGATGAATGTGGGATTGAGGAAACAGTGCTGATGAAGTTACTTTTGGGTTTGCTGAGTTTGAGACATCCTAATAGAAGTGGGCAAAAGACAGTTGGATAGATGGTTCTGGAGGTGAGAAAGTTCTGGTTGGAAATACAGATTTGGAAGGCATCGTGTAGTTAGTAGTTAAGCTATGGATTGCTTGGATGACGTCACCAACAGAGAGTGTATTGAAGAAAATAGCAGAGGGCCAGGGACAGAGCCCTAGGGTATATGGAACCTGAGATGGAAGTCTGATGAGTAAATGAACTGGAAGAATTAGAAAGTCTTAGAAATCAAGAGCGAATGAAGTTTTAAGCAAGAGGGGATGGTTAGCAGTGTCAGAAGAGGAGATTAAATACGATGAGGATTCAATGGATTTGGCAATTGTCATGTCTTTGGTCCCCCATCATTAGGAATGAACACACGGTATATGAAGAATAAATCTCAGTAATTTGCACCACCCACTTCAGTAAATGGCACCACCATTCTTCTCATTGCTCAACCCGGAAGGCTAGGATCCACCCTCGATTCCTCCCTGTCCTTCATCAAGCCCCACATCCAACCTGTTCTGCCATCTACAAAATGCATTTGGAATCACTATTTTTCTATCAGCAGTCCACTCAGCATTATAGTCAAAATCACCCAACTCGTCTTCCTGTTCCTCCATCCTGCCTCTTTTTAATCTGTTTGTCACCCACCTGCAAGAATGATTTTTATAAAAATGTAGCCAGATCATCTTGCTTTCCTGCTTAAAAGCCTTCATGGCTTCCCCTTACTCTCTGAATGACATACCAACTTGTCCCCATGGCCTACAGTGCTCTGTGTGATCTAGTTGCTGCCACTCTGACTTCAGCTTGTGCCATATGCCCCCTTGCTCACTATATTCAAGCCACACTGCCATCTTTTGCTCTTTGACATTCATTCCTATCTCAGGTCCTTTGCACTTGCTGTGCCTGATGCCTCTTCCTGCTCTTTCCCCAGAGCTGCCCAGAGAGGTGCTCCTGGGTAGCTCAGTGGGTTAAAGCCTCTGCCTTCAGTTCAGGTCATGATCTCAGGGTCCTGGGATGGAGCCCCGCATCGAGCCCCGCATCGAGCCCTGCATCGCATCGAGCCCCACATTGAGCCCCTCATCGCATTGGGCTCCCTGCTCAGCAGGGAGCCTGCCTCCTCCTCTCTCTGCCTGCCTCTCTGCCTACTTGGGATCTTTCTCTGTCAAATAAATAAATAAAATCTTAAAAAAAAAAAAAAAAAAAAAGAACTGCCCAGAGCTGTCTCCTTTTCATCAGTGAGGGCATAAATGTCACTTTTTCAGAGGCCTTTTTCCAACCACCCTGTCCAGGGGGAGTTCCCAGTTATCATTTCCTGTCCTTTATTCATTTCTTTGTTGTAATTTCTAAGTACTCGGTTTTTCTTTTTTCCTCTCTGAGAATCCAGGATAGAGATAGTGTTTGTCTTGTTTGTAGAAATATTCCTAGTCCCCCTAGCTGGTACTCCTGGGGGGCTCAGTCGGTTAAGCATCTGCCTTCGGCTTGGGTTATGATGTCAGGATGGTGGGGTCGAGTCCTGCATTGGACTCCTTGCTCGCGGGGGGACTCTGCTTCTCCCTCTGCCTGCTGCTCCCCCTACTTGTGCGCGCTCTCTCTCTCTGACAAGTAAATAGATAAAATCTTTTTAAGAAAACTGGTTAAAGGAATATTCCTAGTGCTTAGCACACTGCGTATGATAGACGCTGATGTTTGTTAAAGGGCAGTGAGGTATAGGTATATCTCGATAGCGGTTTTTTAGTAGTTTGTAATAAACAGGATTTAGCCTGGCATATGATGGGTATCCAATAAATGTTTCTTGAAAAAAGGAATATTTTTTCTAAGTGTGAATTTATGTATTATCTGGTTATTTTCACTGTTTAAGTACCATTTCATATTTCTTCAGAAATGTATGTAATGAATTAACATTCTTCAACTACTTTAAATACTGTGATTTCAGAATTATTAGTTATTATATATTTAAATTATTTTATCATGTTTGTTTTAGCCCTTAAGTGTTTTATCAATGGGACTTTTATTTGATGCTTGTTGACAAAATTCAGACTTGAGACGCTACCTCTTCAATCAAAAGGCCACAGATTTCAGTACTAATTCCTTCAGCCTTTTACTTATTTACTAGTTGGGATAATAAAACAGTCCAGGTGTGCCTGGGAGGCTCCAGTTGTTAAGCATCTGCCTTCGGCTCAGGTCATGATCCCAGGGTCCTGGGATCTGTCTCCAGCCACTTCTCCCTCTCCTTCTATCCCTCTCCCTGCTCATTCTCTCTTTCTCTCCAATAAATAAATAAAATCTTAAAAAAAAAACCCAAAAACCAGCCCTTAAAAAAAAATTCTGTCACTTGATTTTACCCTAACTCTAGGATAGTCACTAGGCTCAGAGACTGACAAAAGAAGAAATAAAGACAAATCTTAAGTGAAAGATCTATGTGAAAAGTATGTGAAATAAAGATTTTGTGTTTTTATAAAGCAGAGGCACTAAATGAACACCTACTTGGTGCCTGGTTCTGTTTTAGTTACTGGGGATACAGCAGGGAAACTGGATCCTATACGATGCACATACTGAAAATGAGTAATAAAGGACAGATTGAATTCCTGACGATCACCACTTTTAAGAAAATGATTCACCTATTAAAGAAAATACGATTTACCTGTTAGAAAACTTTGCAGAATTAAAAAAAACTATGGAACACTTATTTGTATTACAAAATAGATAGTTTTTATTTTTTTTATTTATTTTTTATTTTTTTTATTTGACAGAGAGAGAGAGATTACAAGTAGGCAGAGAGGCAGGCAGAGAGAGAGGGGGAAGCAGGCTCCCCGCCGAGCAGGGAGCCCGATGCGGGCCTCGATCCCAGGACCCTGAGATCATGACCTGAGCCGAAAGCAGAGGCTTCAACTCACTGAGCCACCCAGGCGCCCCAAAATAGATAGTTTTTAAACGTAAAAGGTTATGTTGTGGGGTTTCATTAATGGCTGATCTTTCCTACTGAGTTTTTTAAAATGTGCTTTGGGGGTTGCCTGGGTGGCTCAGTTGTTAGGCGGCTGCCTTCAGCTCGGGTCATGATCTCAGGGTCCTGGGATCGAGCCCCCATATCGGGCTCCCTGCTCAGCGGGAAGCCTGCTTCTCTCTCTCCCTCTCCCTCTGCCCATCCCTCTGCTTGTGTTCCCTCTCTCTCTGTCTCCCTGTCAAATAACTATCTTTAAAATAAATAAATAAATAAAACGTACTTTGATTGGGAAAGACTTTTTTCAAAAACATTGTTGCATGCCCTCCATCTAGAAATGCTGGCCTACCTGTTAAATATTTCCCACATTCCTTTCTCTTCCCACTGAGGCTGATTTATGTGATTCCATGGTCACATTTTTCCTGGATGATTAGAATCTTCTACAGGGCCCAAGGGTGTTTTTATTTAAGTTGTATCTTTTATCTGAGAATTTGAATTCTCTGTGTAGGACATGCATCTCACGTGTACCTAAACCTTGCAAAGATTTTAATCTTGTTCTCTACGACCACTGACATCATTTGAAATGAGAGAATAAAGGATTTGCTCTGACAGAATTTATTATAGATTAGTTTGGTCTCTAGGCTCCATCAAAGGGAATTTAATTTTTAGAAAAACTAGAAGTGTCTCCTGAGACCTCAAGTATCATGGGTTCCAGGTCTTGGTCCCAACGACTGATATGAAGCTTTCATGTATTTTGATTGATTTTCCTTTCTTCTTTTTCCACTCATTTTGCCAAGTGCTTGATGTTAGCAATGCCCTAGAGTCCAGAGCACAGTCCTTGGGATTTTGACTGCCATAAGAGGACAGAGGTCAGTTGGCTTTGGGACCATTCATAGTGCCTAAATTGAGAATTAATTGTCTCTTGGGACCTCTGTATCTTTGCCCTTAAACCTCTTTATTCAATATCTTTTGAATGCATGTGGCTGCTGAAATTTTCATTCACTTACAGTTTTCCATTGGTCCCATTTAGTCTTTATCAAGAAAAGAAGGACACTTTCATTAATAAATTCTCCTTCAGTAACTTTATTTATTTATCTATCTATATCTTTCAAGCGCAGACTCTTCTTCAGAAATTGTGAACTTTGCAGTACCTCTGATTGACTCTCTGGGGACGTTGTTGGAATACACTTGGCCCTTCAACAACACTGGGGTTAGGGGTGGTGACTCCCACACAGTCGAAAATTCAAGTATAGCTTTTGACTCCTGAAAACTACTAATAGCCTACCATTGGCTGGAGGCCTTACCAATAACATAAGTAGTTGATTAACACTTATTTTGTATGTCAGACCGTATTCTTACAATAAGATAGAGAAAAGAAAATGTTAAAATTGTAAGGAAGAGGAAATACATTTATAGTACTGTAGTGTGTTAAAAATAATCCATGTCTAAGTGGACCTATGCAGTTCAAATCGGTATTGTTCAAGACTCAACTGTAGTTGTCTAGCAGCTGTGATACACTGAACCCAGTTGTTAGGTTTAGCTAATTGAGTTTAGAAATGTACTGTGTCTTTGTTGAGCCTAAGTTATTTTTTATTGTAGATAATTGCTGCATAGATTGAAATCCATGACTTGAGGTTTGTTAGTATCATGCTGTAACCAACTGAAAAAACTTTGACAAATTTGCAGTGAACATTGTTTATACTAGGACCCTGATATTCTACTTTGGAATCTGGGGAATCTATTATGTGCAATTTAAAAATATTAGAAAAATGTTTTTATCAAAATTAAGAAATGTATTCTTTCCTTTTCAAACACAGTGTGGAGTTATGTCACTTTAACATAATCTTGTGCTCTTTCCAGATAGCACCTAAAAAAGTGAAGGTGCTATATCGTAAACTAAGCTTCAGTGAGAACTTTATATGACCCTGTACCAGATGGTGTCTTAGAGTTACCGACTCTCCAGTCATACCCAGGTTATACTTGCTGAATAGCCTTCCTCAAAGGGTGTTGCTCAGAAATACTGGTAAAGGACTCCATTTCCTAAGAGAAAAATGTGTTAAGATGCAAATATTTGAGATCTCCTAAATGGCTAAGTAAGAATGGCAGAAAGAGAGTGAGTGAATAATTTGGGAGAAAATTTGAATTAATTAGTTGACATTATATCTGTCTATATAGATATAGATGCAGATCCTGTGCATGTCTTCTGTCAGGTATTGTCTTCTGTCAGGTATAGTTTCTGTTTCTTAGTCTCTAGAAATTTGGATATAAAACCAGTTTCATGTTATTTCTTTTGCTCTGCCTTCATTGGCTGAGGGCTTCCTATGTGCTAAGCCTCTACTAAGCAACTTACATGCATTATCTCGACAATTCTGTGAGATAATCACTATTTTTCTGAATTTTACAGATGAGGAAACAAAGAATCTGGTAAGTTGTGTAACTTGCCCAAGGTCACAAAAAACTCATATATGGTCGAGTTGGGACTCAAAGGATCTATTTGCAGCCTTTCTGCTATATTACAGAATTTGTCCTTCAGAGTCTCACCATTTCTCAAGAGGCTTTTGGCATACTGAAATGTGTACAGAGGGTCTTTACTCTGATCCAAGGTATCCAGTTTCCTTCCTTTCGTGGTAACGTTTGTGCAGGAATCGTGATGGCTGGATTACTGCTGACTGCTGTGGAGGCAGAGCTGCCGTGTTGGAGGCATCCTCACTGCAGACTCGGAGCCCCCCAGTGCTCCGACTGCTCCACAGGGACTTGTAACGCTGTGGTTTTTCTAGGTTCTTCTCACTGTTACACTGATCTTCTGGCTAGGACACAGCATGGTCCATTTAAACACATGTCTGACACCACACTGGGCTCAGAAAGGTCCCTTGCCCCCTCGTCAGGAGGGGACCTAGGGACCGAGCCACTGAGCCTTACCTTTCTGCTTGTGTTGAGTTCTCCCCTGGAGGCTGTGCAAATCCGCCTACAGTTCAGACTTCTGGCAGGCTTGCCCCACAGGATGTCCAAACGGGCTCTGGGTCTTCGTACCAGAGGCACCTTCCTCACGGGTTCCTTTGCCCGGCCCCCCACCCCCCGGCAGAGACTCTGAAGCTCGGCCGCCTTGCTGCCTGCTGCAAGCTGGAGGTCCACCCCTGGACTTGTGGGCACTTGGTCGTAATCACTTTCAGCTGTCCGGAGTTTAATCCCCCCACCCCATGACTGTAAGTGTAGAAGAACCTGGTGAGGCTTGCTGAATTTTATACATACACTAAAGAAATGAGAGAGTGTATTGATCGTAAGCAGAGGTGGTCCCGACTGTAACCAGGCTCTAGTATACGGAGTTCAGAACATGCTGAGGGCCAGTTTCTCATCCTCATTTCTGATTGTTGGGCCACAATCTCTTATCATCGATTTCAAATCCCCAAATCTCTGAAAACTGAAACTTTTCCCCTATGTTTGATACAAACTCCTGTGGCTGCAAAATTTGACCTGTACTAATGAGAGACTATTTTTGGTCATGATCCCACTTGGTGTGACTAATCATGTGTTTCACTACAAAAGTGCTCATGCGTTTGACTGTGGGATGCTGCCTTGGACCCTGCTGAGGCTGGTAGATGATATTGAGTGTACGCATTCTATTGATTTATTTTTTTAATCTGGAAAATTCTATGTCCGAAGCACGTCTGGCCCCAAGGGTTTCAATGAGAGGTTGTGGGCCTCTGCAGTATTTATCTCTGACATTTTCTTCTACTCTTGTAAATACTAAGAGCTACAAAATACATTTTTAATTCTTTAAATGTTTTGGTACATCAAGTCAATGATTTGCCACTTAAATGCCTTCATTCAAATTCCTCTCTTAATTCACACTGGTTTGGACCTGTCCTCCCCATTATTGTGGGGTTCTGGGTCTGTAAACTGGCTCAAGTCTGGAAATTGAGGGGGTGGTGACTTTCTGTTTTTATGACTATTTATCTAAGGTCTTATTTACTTGTCAGAGCACAAGCAAGGAAAGGAAGAAGCAGACTTCCCGCTGAGCAGGGAGCCCGACGCGGGGCTCGATCCCAGGACCCCAGAAGCAAAGAGGAGTGGTGGAGTGGGTCCCGAGGAGAATCAGCAGTGTCCTTCCAGGCAGCTGCCTCAGGAGAGGGGATTCCAGTTTCCTCGGTTTGGGCAAAGCACTGGTAATCTCCTCAGACAGGAGCGGAGGCGTTGTCTCTACTGGCAGGGAAGACTCATCAGTATTTAGGGGTCTCCAGTACGTCTCCAGCTTCATCAGGTTCCCAATTTTCAGGGTTCTGTTCCTTCCTGGTCGGTGTCTTCAGTTTAATAGTAGACATCCCCTGAGGCTAGGGATTCAGTTTGCTTTGTAATTCAGGCACTCTCAGGATGAGATTCTGGGTTTGGTTTCAGCCGTCTCAGCTCCGTGGCTAAAGGAGGTAAGGGTCTCTTTCAGGATAGACAGAGAAGGTTTCTGATCGTTTATTTGGCACTTGAACTTGGGTTTGGAATCCCTGAGCTCATCTCTCCCTTTCCCCACCTTATCTAGTGACATTAGGGATAATCATCTGGTATCATCATATTCATTAGTTTGACGCATGTTCAAAGCCTAAATGATACTTGAAATTAATCATCACACCAGTAACTAATTGAGAAAGATAAGCCATATCTCCAATTATTGACTTCCCCTGATGGTAAACAGTTCTGTTCTTTTCTCTATTGTTTTTAATTTTTTTTGAGATTTTATTTATTTGTCAGAGAGAGGGGGAGAGCACAAACTGGCAGAGTGGCAGGTAGAGGCAGAGAGAGAAGCAGGCTCCCCGCTGAGCAAGGAGTCCGTTGCAGGACCCCATCCCAGGACCCTGGGATCATGACCTGAGCCCAAGGCAGCTGCTTAAACTACTGAGTCACCCAGGCGCCCCTTTTTTCTCTACTTTAACACTTCCTCTTCACATGTCAAGTCAGTGATGTCTGACTGGCCTTCTCTCACCTTTGTGATACTTTGATAAAAGGCCACCTGATACTGCCAAATCAAATGACCTGTTCTGGGCCTTTTCTTTCTGGACTTCTTTGTTTTCCTTGACGTTGTTAACCACTCTGATCTCATTCCCTTCGTCTTTGTGACGTTACTTGTGATTCCCATTGCTCTTCCCTGTCTGCTCCAAGCCCCACCGTTGATTTTCCATAGGTTCTGCTCTCAGCTCTGATAGTTTTATCATGTGCTCATCTTCGGTGATCTTCTCCACTTTTGTTCTTTTTACTACAACCCATATTCAGTAGATCTAGGCATTCAATAAGGATTTGTAAATGGTGACTCCCAAATAAGTCTCCATCACTCGGAATTGCAGACTCTTACCCACTGTCCGTGTCCATCACAATGTCCAAAGGCACCCCAAACTTTGTATGTTGAAAACTCAACCCCATGTGTCCCTCGTTTCCCACACGGAGCCTCCACTCTACCCCCCACCGCCATTGTCCTCACTGTTGCCTGCTGTCCTTTGCCCTTCCCCCAGCTACCCAAGACAAACACTTGAGCATCATCTCAGAACCCTCCCTTTCCCTCACACACCGTGGATTTAAATGAGTCTTGCCAGTGTTTACCTTCTATTTCTGAATCTACCCCTTCCTTTCCACTGTGCTAGGACAAGCGCCAGTCATTTGAAGTCCAGGTTACCGTGAGAGCCTCCTCATTGGTCTCCCAGTGCTACTTGTTCCCCTCAGGTCTGCCCTCCCAACTGCTGCCGGAGGGATCTTTCATTTCATGGGCAGGTGTAACCGTGCTCCTCCTGCGCCAGACCTTCCATCCCTGTTATCTCTAGGATGAGCTCAGGTCCTTAGCTCGATTCATGTGTCCTGCCTCCACCCCTGCAGTCCCCTTCCTTGCACTTCCTGGGTTATTTGCAACATTTCTGCACGTTACTAGTTTTGTCTTCTTCATTTTATGTATGATCTATTCAGTCTCCCTCCCAATTACCCTTTGTATTTATTTACCTGCCTGGCCCCTGTTTAGCCTTTCTGTCTCCAGTGCAGTGTTACTAGCACATATCCCCCAGTAAGGCTAAGTAGCCTACCTCTAAGCTTCCTGTCAGTTTATATAACATTATCTTTTTGTTTATTTTTTTAAAGATTTTATTTAGTTGAGAGAAAGAGAGTGCACAAGTAGGGGGGGCAGAGGCAGGGGGAGAAGCAGACTCTCCACTGAGCAGGGAGCCCAACATGGGGGGTTTGATCCTGGGACCCTGAGGTCATGACCTGAGGCAAAGGCAGACTGTTAACCGATAGCCACGCAGGCACCCCTAAAATTAACTTTTTATAAGATTGCCTCTGCACATGCAGAAACTGTGTCTTTTTTTTTTTTTTAAGATTATTTATTTATTTATTTGACAGAGAAAGAGAGAGCGAGCGAGATCACAAGTAGGCAGAGAGGCAGGCAGAGAGAGAGGGGGAAGCAGGCTTCCCACTGAGCAGAGAGCCCGATGTGGGGCTCGATCCCAGAACCCTGAGATCATGACCTGAACTGAATGCAGAGGCTTTAACCCACTGAGCCACCCAGGTGCCCCAGAAACTGTGTCTTATTCTTCTCTAGGTCTCCCAACATTTAGCACAGTACCTAGAACAAGGTAGGTGTTCAGTACCTACCAGGCGAACTGTTATACTGAGACCTAGGTGGGAACTATAAACATTCAAGCAGGGAGCAAGTGAAAATAAGGAGGCAGGTCCTCCTAGGACTTGGGACTTCAAGATCCAGCGACTCCAGACATTGGATTGGACCGTGATAGGGCTCAGGGGGAAACTGTCTAACTGAGCTCTCAAAGGCATGATACCCACCCAGCAGGAACATGATGTTAGCTCATTAACTTACAGTGAGCATTATAAATGCTGGGGGCTAGAATAGTTAAGTGGGTGGGGTTGGTGATGCATTTTTCTCCCTGTGCAGAGACAGACTGCCCTCACAAGATTGCCCAGGGAGAATGGGATCAGCTGAGTGGATGTTCAGTGAGTGACCATAATGGCTATGGTCATGCAGCCAAGGTAGTCTGAAACAACTTTCCTCCGTGGCAGTGATGTGGTTTGAAGTGGTGGGGTTCAGAGTCCAGGGCCAAGAAAGAATTCTTGAGACATCTTTGCTGCAAAAGGGTGGTTTTATTAAAGTACGGGGACAGGACCCTTGGGCAGAAAGAGCTGCACCTGGGTGGTGAGGAATGGCTGATTATAAACTTTGCGGAGTTGGGGGAAGTGAAGACAAAGGGAGGTTTCCAAAAGGACTTTCCTGTGCTGAAGAAGACTCACAGGACCCGGGAGGCCTAGCTATTGTCAGGATAAGGTGGTTTTCCCCTCTAGCAAAGCGTGAGACAGTTGGGAGCTCTGGAGGAATGTTATACGCTGCCTATCTCAAGTATTTGTCCAGGGCCGCAGGTTATAAAGAATTTTAATTTTATCTACATTTCCTTCTGCCTGTTTCCCACGTCAGTAGGAATGTAACTGGCGGATGCCTTGGGCTGGTTAAGGCCCGCTCTTCCCTGGAGAGTGCCACGCTATGCTGGCCATCACGCCGTAGACATGAAGGGACCACCTAGAAACCTTGACCGGACTGTAGAGTTTCCTGTATCTTGACAGAGAGCCAGTCGTTTGCAGTGGATTCTCTACAGATGAACATTGAGTGTTGATACTTCTCATTTCAAAATTCATTGACCTCTTTGTTTTTCTTTAAATAAGCACGTTTTTACCAGATTTCAGGGTATTTACTATGTTAATGTTACCTGGAAAAAACACTGGACTTAGGAGTCAGGGGGATGCACAAAAATGAACAGAAGTGTGGCCCAAAGTAAAACGAGCATATTACTGCTAACCCCATTATTGCTGATCTCCATTGCCCTCATTGGTAGTCTCCCTACTGTTTATAGCTGAAAATGTATTATTTTTTTCCTTCTGTCTCTTCTTTCTTGGCTCTCCTACTAGACTGAATCTACACCAAGGCCCAGAAAAGTACCTAGAACGTGGTAGGAATCCAGGAGATGTCTGTTGAATGTATTTTTGGTAACCATATAGCAGTGTTGTTATACTTTATTAAAGTTTATTAAAGTTTTGAAATAACACAAGCTTTCTAAATTTTTAAAATAAAAATTAAAACTTTCTAAAATTTTAAGGTATAATGTACCTTCTAAAAGTGTGGAAGTTGAGCTCTGAAGTTCACAGGAGGTGTTGGCCTCACACAGGCATTGCCGTGGCACCCCCGCCAAGCCCCGGGGAGCCCACTGAGTGGCCGGACGCCTGGGGCGTGCAGCAGAGAGCTCGTTTTGTACCTCACTCTCTCTCGTATCCCTCTTGACCACAGTCACCTGCAGGGAGTCCCCGGGTGTGTGCCGTCTCTCGAGGAGTTGTTTCTTAGTGCTCCGAGCAAGAAACATCTGCTACGCTGGCCGTCTCTCCTGCCCTCTTGTCTTTTGGAACCTCGTCATTACCCAGAAAATGCACCAACTCCTGAATCTCACCCTGTTTGAGCCCAGTCTCCTTCTTAGAGTCTGCCTTCAGTACTTTCTGGAACTCATTATGTCTGATACCTCCCACTCTCTTATTTATGTTAGTCACTTCCTGGCTGCTTCTCTCTCCCTCTCCAGCCTGGAGTCTGAGGTCCATTGTTAGAATCATTCCCTTGCAAATATTCCTACCTTCCTTGTCCTTCTGTCCCTTCATTGTCTTCTCCAAGGTCTACAGTTTTGGGGAAACTCCTACCTTCTCTTTTCATCCACTCAGAGTTTGGTGGACAACTCAACAGGGACCTTCACCCTCCTGATCGGGGTACCAAGCCCTTCCCCACTCCTGGCTTGGGCCCTATAGACGATGTGGCTTGTGGCTGCATTGGGTGACTGGTAGCAAGTACCATGGGAAATTTCTGGACTAAGATTGTATTGCCTGTGCTCTGTGCTCTAGAGTTGGCAGCGTGACCAGTCATTTGTACTTTATTCTGGAGCGTTCGCAGAGTTGCTAAGAAAAGTGGTGCCGTTGCTTCCAAAGGGCCTACCCGTCACTCACCTCCAGCTTGTGGGTGAGATGGCCGCAGAGCCGGGCTTGGATTTGGCACCTCAGTTTTTACAACCTGCCCTGTTCTCTGATCTGTTAAGAATGGGGGTCTGCCTTTGACAATCAACACAGACCACACTGGCAAAGAATATAACAGAAACGTTTCACCAAACAACTTCTATCAGGAGCCCAGTTAAGGGAAGTGATATTTGTAAAGGATTGTTGAAGTGATATGCAGTCCATTTATTTCTGTAGTGGCTGCCCGTGTTGTCCTTGGTTTGGCTTTGTGCTTGGACACCTGCGCCTTGGCCCCTTACACAGTTGCTTTCTTTGAATTTGTAGTGGTGTCATGTTGTTAGCTTTTTTCTTTTTTCTTTTTTTTTAAGGGTATCAGGAGAGCTTGCTTCTTCTTCTTCTTCTTTTTTTTTTTTTAATTATTTGCCCCAGGGGTACAGGTCTGTAAATCATCAGGCTTACATCTTTCACAGCTCTCACCAAAGCACAAACCCTCCCCATAACCCATCCACCCTATCCCTGCCCTCCCACCCCCAGTAACCCTCAGTTTGTTTCATGAGATTAGGAGTCTCTTATGGTTTGTCTCCTTCCCCATCCCATCTTGTTTCATTATTGCTTCTTAAAACTCACTATTTACTACTATAGGTTGTTCCTAGGGACACGCCCTTGCATTACTCAGCAGGCCCTACCTATAGAGTGTACATGTGAACTCTCTCCTAGAACACTAGCCAGGAAAAGCTTTGTTTTAGCCAGCGTATGGACCACATCTCCTGCCTATCTGTGTTCTATTCTCCTACCCCCAATATTGCTCTTTTATTTTAACTTATATTTTTCCCGTTTTCCGTTTTTTTTTTTTTTAAGATTTTATTTATTTATTTGACAGAGAGAGAGACCACAAAGTAGGCAGAGAGGCAAGCAGAGGGAGAGGAGGAAGCAGGCTCCCTGCTGAGCAGAGAGCCTGATGCAGGGCTCGATCCCAGGACCCTGAGATCCTGACCTGAGCCGAAGGCAGAGGCTTTAACCCACAGAGCCACCCAGGCGCCCCCCGATTTCCGTATTTTATTTAATATTTTTATTTGTATTTATAGTAAGCAACCATCAATTCCTTCATATAAGTAGGCAGAGTATAAGTAAATAAACGTAATGATGCCTCTTGTTTCCTGTAGTCAAGCCATATTGTTTTATTTCCAGTGCCCTGGTCCTGGTTAACTTGGCCTCTGTCTCTGGATTCTGCATGAACAATTGCTGAGCAGTCTTTACTTACAGAATAGAACGCCTCCCATTTTGAGAAAAATAGGTCAGTCTCGGTGAGGCGGGCTGGGCAGCCTTTGTGGCCTCTCCTTCTAGCCCGTTACACTGGCGCGGAGGCTGACCCGCCTGCTAGCATTGCTGTCTGCAGCTGGGGGGCTGGCACTGTAGCGGTGGCACGTACCGTGGAAGATGGTGGGAGTGGCTGATGTCTGCACTTGGGGTGCTCATTTTTTTCTTAAGATTTTATTGATTTGAGAGAGAGAGAGCATGAGCAGGGGGCAGAGGGAGAAGCAGGCTTCCCGCTGAGCGGGGAGCCCAACCTGGGGCTCGATCCCGGGACTCTGGGATCAGGACCTGAGCCGAAGGCAGACGCTTAACCCGCTGAGCCCCCGTGCGCGCTGCATCCGTTTGGAGCCATAGCAGACGTGCGCGATGTCAGTGGGACCAGCGCTTTTGCTCTTCTTCCTGAAGCAGCAGTGTTTCAGACAAGGGACGAGCCGTCGTCTAGTTAGACAGGGACCTTTAGAGCCCAGAAGCATCACGTTGCACAAATATCCCCAAATGTTATTGCAACTGCTTATTTATTTATCAGAGGCACGTGTGGAGCTGACCATTGGCCAGGCATTCCTCTCGGCCCTTCATAGCCCTTTAGTGGGACATTAACTCATTTCACTCTTGTAATAACCCTATGAGGTAGACACTGTTGCTAGAACGCATTTATCATAGAAGAAGCTGAGGGGCGCCTGGGGGGCTCAGTCGGTGAAGCGTCTGCCTTCAGCTCAGGTCATGATCTCAGGGTCCTGGAATCAATTCCCGTGGGGGGCGCCCTGCTCAGTGGGGAGTCTGCATCTCCCTCTGCCCCTGCTCATGCACTCTCTCTCTCTCTCTCTCTCTCTCAAATAAATAAATAAAATCTTTTAAAAAATGAAAAACAGGAAGCAGCAGCTGAGACACAAAGAGGCCTTTGCCCCAGGTTACACATCATTGTGATTTCACGTAGCCCTCTGGCTTCCACAGCAGCAGACCATGTCACCGCAGCAATCATTTTTCAGGAACAGTTGTGATATCTTGTTAAAAAGTACCTTACAAGGGGGACAGCTTGTGATCTGTAAAACAAGTAAGATCCATTAGAAAGTATGACTAAACGAAGTCTCAGAGTTCTGTAAGAACCTGCATGTAGACAGATGGTGTGCCAGCCACCTCCCTCTGAAACAAGTTCACGTGTAGGCCCTCATCACAGTCCTTTCCATGGACCCTCTACAGCAGTGAGTGAACGTCGTCATCTGTTGCTTTCATTACATTTGTTTCCTTTTAATTGGGAGTGAAAGCAGAACAAGTATTGTTGTGGACACTCCCATCCTCACAGTATCTGTTCAGATGTGGGAACAAAGATGCCACAATTGTGTGCACCGAGAGGGTGTGGAAAGGACTGCTCAGCCACCATGAGGCTGTCTGGGAAGAGCAGGGCCGGCTTCCCAGGCTGGTTCCAAAGTGGCTTAAAAGAACAGGGAGAGGGGCCTGGCTTTGCTTTTACTGTGATGAGATGGTCGGGGGTGGGGCGTGGGCTCCCATTTGAGCTGCTGGCCGCGTTTGGTTAGAACTTCCTGCCTGATCCACAGGAGGAATCACCTGGACTTTATCACCTGGCCTAGGGACAGGGAAGTGGGACAGCTTGGAAGCTGTCGGCAGACATCAGACTTTCTATTACAAATATATTTTTAAGTGGTTATCGTTATATACATTATGGGGCAGAAATGTCCGGGGACTAAAGTAAATACTGTGTAACATTAATCTAATACTGCAATGGAAGGTTCTGCAAACTCTAATGTCAAAAATGTACTTGGAACCGTGGACACAAGGCCATGTCCTGTGTGTCTTTTACAAACATTGAAAATATTTAACATGTCTTGTATGTTTGGGTTAACCCTGATGCTGAAATATTTGGTATTCCCTTGATCATTATAGGCAAAGAAACTTCTTTTTTAAGTCTTAATTTTATGGCATTAATGATTTTTAAGTTTTATGACATTCTTTTTGTACTCTATTAAGCAGATGCTTATTTTTTATTTTTAAATTTAATAAGTAGGACTCTTATTTTACTGTGCATATCTTGGGTTTTAGGTTCTGGGCTAACTGTTGGGAAGCGGGATCAAATGTGAATAAAATTCAGACTTTTAGATGCCGAAGGCCTGGGAGAGAAAGGGACGCAATTATCAAGAGATGTGTTAACAGGTAAACAGAAAATAGCATCTTTACCTTTCAGATATGTGGTTTATTGCATATCTTTAAGACAGTTTTTTACATTTCAGTATGTCTGACATTAGGATATGCCTTACAACTGTTGGTGAGTTAGAACCAGCATTTTTACTTGCCAGTGGCACATAAAATAATGTGTCTTATCATCAATGGCATCTTAGAATTGATGAACTATACTAATTTTTATAACCTTATGTCTTTTCAGCGTAAGTTCATTTAAACTTCAGGGAAAATATCCACCATCTGAACTACGTTAGGGAGACTTTACAGATCTGATCGTCTTGGCGCTTCCTTGAAGGAAGAGAAGGCGTTGGCCCGATGTGAGCGAGTGGGTTGGTGGAGATGGCGTTCCAGACAAGGAGCAGAGCGAGTACAAAGCGTGTTGTTACGGAGTGTATTGTGTTGGGGAAGGGCCAGGAGTTTGGCGTGGCAGAGCTGTTGGAGCTGGGGCGAGATGGGGAGACGCATAAACTGGCAGAATGGTAACGGGGAGCCACCTTGGAAGGACATGGCGCGGCAGGCTGGGGGGTGAGCTTGTGTTGGTGCCCGTCCCCGGCCTCAGGAGGCAGCCGCCCCCGTTCGCATCAGTGAGGGGAGGAGTGCAGATAGGGCCCGCGTCGGGCTCCCTGCTCAGAGGGAAGCCTGCAGAAAATTGAATACTTTAACATTTTTAAGAAGCCTCTCCCACTCCCCCTGCTTGTGTTCCCTCTCGCTGTGTCTCTCTCTGCCAAATAAATAAATAAAATCTTAAAAAAAAATTTTTTCTAGTTTCACTTCTAATAAAAAGAATTGAATACTGCTGTATTGGCATAGTTCAAAAGTTAAAATAGAGAGTACATAGTAAAAAATCTTCCTCTGTCTCCAGAGTCCTTGCTGAGGAGGCTAACATTAACTTCCCTGTGTTTCTTCCAGAGATATTTCATTGAGACGAGAGCAAACCTATAAGTTGATAGCATCCCATACGTGTTGTTCAGCAGCTTGCTCTTTTTTTAAACAGTGGTTTTATTGAGATGTATTTCATCTACTATACAGTTCACCCCTTTAAAGTGTAAAATTCAGTGGTTTTTAGTATATTCACAGGAGTAGTTTAGCCATCATTACTACTTAATTTTAGAACACTTTCATTACCCCGTAAAGAAAGCCAGTACTCCGGGCATCTGGGTGGCTCAGTGGGTTTAGCATCTGCTTTGGGCTCAGGTCATGATCCCGGGGTCCTGCACCTGCCTAGCGGGGAGTCTCCCTCTCCCTCTGCCCCCTCTTCCCCCCACACCCCCGCTCGTGTTCTCTCTCTCACTGTCTCTCAAATAAATAAAATCTTTAAAAACAACTTCAGGACGCCTGGGTGGCTCAGTGGGTTAAAGCCTCTGCCTTTGGCTCAGGTCATGATCTCAGGGTCCTGGGATCGAGGCCCGCATCTGCTCGGCAGAGAGCCTGCTTCCTCCTCTCTCTCTCTCTGCCTGCCTCTCTGCCTACTTGTGATCTCTCTCTCTCTCTCTCTCTGTGTCAAATAAATAATAAATAAAATCTTAAAAAAAATAAAATAAAAACAACTTCAAACATAATCATGCAGAATTCTGAATTCTTTCAAAGAAGTTCGGTATCTGCACTACTTAGTTTTTAAAAAATATTCCTCACATAATCTAAAGTCAATTTGTAGGCCTATAAATATAAAAATAATTTGGTCTGTTAGTAGCATTGTTGCTTTTGAAAGATTTAGTAATGAGTCACACCTGGAAATTTTTCTGTTTTGTCCAGTGTTGGGGGCAGAATGAAACGAACAAAAATCCTTCGAGGGGAGAAAAATCTTTTGAATGCCTCTTCCTTCCCTCCTTCTTCTGTTTTTCACATCTCCGCCCAAAAGTCCACTTTTACCATATTGCCCTTCTTAAATGCACTTGCTGGTGCCCACTTCCCACGGGATCAAGTTCCCCCTTCTCAGCATGCCTTTTCAACTTGAAGGCTTTCTTCTTCAGCCGAATTAACCTACAGAGTTCATTTGTAAACATCGTCCCCTTTTCTCTCTGCAAAATGCACTTCCTATCCGTCTGTGTTGGTTCTTCTCAACCTTCCAGCTAAAATTCCAGTGCATTCTCTATGTACTCCCTGACCTGTCCATTTTTCAAACTTCAACTTTAAATCACCACAGATAGTTTATTTGCTACTTTAAGGAGATGCTTTCATGGGAACTTTTTAGGGAGGATGAGGTGAAACAAACAAGAAGGGAAGTACAGACCCGGCAGCATGTGATCCCTATTTGGAGGACCACGTCCCTGGGTCCTGCCTTGTGCCGGGGCCCCCCGGACTGCTGGCGCTTGGCGTCTGTAGCGCACGTTCATACGGATGTGCGGGCTCATGCAGGGTTATCTCACGAGACTGCATCACCCACAGAATGAGCTAGCCCTTCGTTTGCTATTCAGGAAATGAGTTGTTTAATTGATATTAGTCTTTTTTCATTATCGTTTACATTTTTATTATCTTTTTTGTTGTTGTTTTATTCTAACAAAGCCAGCATCTCAACAGGATGGGGGGGCGGGGCAGATGTTTTCCATTCTCTCTCATATTTTATTTTCTGTCCAAGGGTGAGCATTTATACTCTGAACACTTTCTGGCAGTGCTGAGTGGGTGCTGATTAATCTTGTGGACTGAGGTTAAGCATCCATTTAAGGACACGTTAGTTTCTTTAATTTACTTTAGGGGGAATAAATGCTTACATGTTTGAGTAACAATAACTTCACATTATAGGAATCCTAACAATTCAGCGGTTATCAGTTTGTTTGCTCCTGAAATGTTCTTTGAGAGCTTCGTGACCACCAGGAAGTATCCTGTGTTGGGTACACGAAGGCCAGATAGGATATAACTCCTCCACGCAAGGAGTCTTGAGTCTAGGAGGGGTGCTCAAGATCGTTGCTGTACTGGGACCAGAAGGATTTTGCCTCTCACGTGGAAGGTGTGGCTTCAGTAATCAGCTGAGAGAGATGTACAGGAACTATTGAGTAGCAGGGCAGAAGAGGTTAGTCAGATCAGGGAGGATTTTACTAAAGTCACGTTTGGGTGGAGTCTTGAGATTCTGTACGATTTTGGTTTTTTTATTTTTTAAAGATTTTATTTATTTATTTATTTTTACAGAGAGAGACACAGCGAGAGAGGGAACACAAGTAGGGGGAGTGGGAGAGGGAGAACAGGCTTCCCACAGAGCAGGGAGCCCGATGCGGGGCTCAGTCCCAGGACCCTGGGATCCTGACCTGAGCCGAAGGCAGAGGCTTAACGACTGAGCCCCCCAGGCGCCCCGTCTGTACTATTTTAGACATGGGCCTCGTTCCCAGCTCAGTGTGTCTGCGCGCCGTGTGCCCCGAAGCTGGGCCATCTGCACCGCCTGTTGAGGGGAGGGAGAGCAAGCCCATACCGGCTCCCCAGAGACCGTCCTCACCAGTGTAAAGCAGGAAAGGGCGGTGTGACTTTGAAAAGTCTGGTGTGCCATGCCAAGGACTGTGGGCTTGGTGAAGCAATGGGGCAACTTTGAAACTGGGTTTTCAGTTGGCATGGGTAAATCTGCATTTTAGTTAAGACTCTGCCCAAAGGATAACCAAGGAGTGGATGGCTGCGAGAATGCCTATAGCTCTAAAAAGGATTTAGTATTTCCTTCCCCATCTGATTCACTTCCCCCATGTGGTTGAAATGTGGTTAGTCTGTTTGTCCAGCTTTCGATTGCACTGGGAACAGGCTCGTGCACCTCCACAGTCAACTTCCAAACACCAGGCAGAACAGTAGTTTCCAGGCTCTCTTTAATAGATTCCTAGCGAATTTTGGCTCCTGTGCTTTGGAGCTTCTAAATCTTTGACATACATTTCTTTTTTCCCCCCTAAAGTTTATTTTTAAGAATTAAAATAATATTAAAAGGACAGTATACATAGATATGAAGTCATAGGTATAATTTGGAGACTTTGAGACCACTGCCACGTTAATTCCAGGAACTAATGCATTCTTTCAAGTAAAGCAGATCTTTATAATTTCTGTGTATGTATTTAAACTTGTGTGTGATTAAGAAGGTAGTAGCACACTGCCCTAGTCTTCTAAGAAATTCACGTCTGTGCCTGTGCACTAATGTAGTTTTACAAGGGAACGTACCTGTACCTACACTCAACCAAGTGCCAGGCAAGGCTTGGCTCACATGCTTCAGGTGCAGTCTTACTATGTTATAGTACCAAAAGTGGAGCCTGATAGCTCAGTGGTTACAAGTTTAGAATCACCGGAGGGCTTTTCAAAAATCCTGATGCCCAGGCCACACCCCATGCCGATTAAATCACAGTTTCTGGGGCTACAGGTGGGACTCAGACATCAGTATTTGCCTTTAATAGACAATTTTTCATAGCAAAATTGAGGGAAAGGTTATATATCTCTATGCCATATACCCATACTGCCCCAGGTGTGCGTAGCCTCCCTCATTGTCAGCGTCCCCACCAGAGTGATACATTTGTTATAATCGATGAACCTGCATTGATAAAATCATAACCACCTGTAGTTGTCCATGATTTGTAGTCCATGATTTGTATTAGGGCTCACTCTGATGTTGTACCTTCTGTGGGTTTGGACAAATGCATAATGCCTTGTATCCATCATGCAGAGTATTTTAGTAGTTTCATTAGCCATCAGTATTTCTCAAAGCTCTCTAGGTGATTCCAGTGTGCAGCCAAGGTCAAGAACCATGGTGCTGTATTATAGTTCTGGGGCTTATTTATTATTCTGAGTTTTGAGTACTTCTTATCTGACTTGTATATGAAAACTGCTTCTGTCTTCTTTATACATTCGGTTCCCCATAAGAACCCATATTTTATTTGAATAAAAGACTCAGTTAAAGCTTGATAATCGCATAGTGAGAAGAACTGGGCTATGGGATCAGAATGTCCTAGGGTCGACTTTTGGCTCTACATTGAGCGCATACGTGATTTGGGCAAGTTCCTTGGCCTCTCTTTGAGCTCTGTCCAGTAGATAACACCCAGCAGTGTTGTTGAAAAATAATAAATGTCCCCTAGCTCAGTAATGCTTTAGCCATAGTAAGCACTCAGTAAGTGCTGGTTTTTTCATTGCACCCTTTTGGCCTTATTTTGGTGGTGAGGATTACCCTTCTTGTCGTTGACCATAGGCATATTTTGTCCAATGACATGTTCTGTTGTTGGCTCTAATATTTTGTTTGTTTTTTTCTGATTTGAATTAAATCGTGGTTCAGGTATCTTCTAACATACTGTAGACCTTTGGATAAGATTTGAGCGCTCAGAAAGATAGATTTAAGTACAATGGTCTTTTGTTTGAATTAGATTTTATAAGCCATTTCAGCACATGAGAAGTATAAACTATGTGAGAACATTGTTTTTTAACCTATAAGATGTGCCCCCCAGAGATTTCTTTTTTTTTTAAAGATTTTATTTATTTATTTGACAGAGAGGGAGAGATCACAAGTAGGCAGAGAGGCAGGGGGAAGCAGGCTCCCCGCTGAGCAGGGAGCCCGATGCGGGACTCGATCCTAGGACCCTGAGATCATGACCTGAGCCGAAGGCAGAGGCTTTAACCCTCTGAGNGCCCCCCCCCCCCGCCCCCAGAGATTTCAACATGTTCTTTACACTGAGCATTTTAGTCCACTAGAATCTATCAGAAGTAAAATGATCTGATTTTTTACTTTCATCTGTTTGCTCTGTCGATGATACAGTTCAGGCTGGCTACACTCGTGGCATTTGTGTTGATTGCTTGACTGTTTGGACATTTTGACCTTTTTACAATTAATTAGATATGTTTGTTTTAAGGATTTTATGTTTGTATTTGGGAGAGAGAGAGTGCACGAGAGGGGGAAGTGTGAGGTGGGGAGGGTCTGAGGGAGAAGCTGGGAGCCTGATGCAGGACTCGATCCCGGGACTCCAGGATCATGACCTGAATGGAAGGCAGTCACTTAACCGCCTGAGCCACCGGGCGCCCCATTCTGGCCTTTAATGGAGGCCCGGCGCCATGTGAGGTCTGCACTAGAACCGGGCGCGTCCGGGGGGCCAGTCACCTGTCTCTGCCACTACCCTGTACAGACTTGTTTATTCATCTCCATGAGACTGTCAGTCCATTAAGGGCAGAGGCTGAGTCCTACTGTGGCTTGAAAGAATGAATCTTTGATTGAAAAAAAGAAAAGCAGTAGCAGGAAAAAAAGACGAACAGTCCATACATAGAGGAGGGCAAAGAAGAAATACCAGGGCTTTAAGGAGTCAAATGATTAGTTAATGACTGGCCTGATTCAGAACCTTTTCAATGTCTCTCATTTGAAGAACAGAAGGACCTTTGTTGGTTCAAAAAAGGTTAAAGACAGAGATGTGGCCAGCTGGACACTGATTGTGAGTGGAAGGAATTGACTCTGAGTTTAGTAATCCTGTGTGTTAGTGAAAGTACACAGACTTTTCTTATTATTTTTTCAAGATAAAGTTTTTTTTTTTTTCATTCCGGTGTACTTAACATACAGTGTTATATTAGTTTCAGGTGTTCAATATAGTGATTCAGCAGCTCTGTATATGAGTCAGTGCTCCTCATGATAAGTGGGCTCCTAATCCCATCACCTGTTTCCTTCATCCGCACCCACCTCCCCTCTGGTGACCATCAGCTTGTTCTCTATAGTGAACAGTCTGTTTCTTGGGTTGTTTCTCTCTTTTTCCCCTTCGTTAGTTTGTTTTGTTTCTTAAATTCCACATATGAGTGAAATCATAGGGTATTTGTCTTTCTCTCACTGGCTTACTTCATTTAGCATAATACTCTCTAGATCTATTCAGGTTTTATAAATGGCAAGATTTCATTCTTTTTTTATGGCTGAGTAATATCCCATTGTATTATGTATAGTACATCTTCTTTATCCATTCATCTGTGGATGGACACTTAGGGTGCTTCCATAATTTGGCTCTTCTAAGTAATGCTGCAGTAAGCATAGTAAACATAAAATGCTGCCTGTATCCCTTTCAATCGGTGTTTTTATATTTTTGAGATGAATACCCAGTAATGGAGTTACTGGAATATATGATAGTTAAATTTTTAACTTTTTTGAGGAACCTCCATACTGTTTTCCACAGGGTTGCACCAGTTTGCATTCCCACCACCAGTGCACAAGGGTTCCTGTTTCTCTACATCGTCACCAACACTCGTTTCTTTTTTTTTTTTAGCCATTCTGACAGGTGTGCGGTGATATCTCATTGTAGTTTTGATTTGTGTTTCCCTGATGATGAGGGATGTTGAGCATCTTTTCATGTGTCTTGGCCATTTGTATGTCGTCTTTGGAGAGATGTCTGTTTATGTCTTCTGTCCATGTTTAATTGGATTGTTTGTGGGGTTTCTTGGTGGTGTTCTTGTTACAGTTCTTTCTATATTTTGGACACTAACCCTTTATCAGATATGTCATTTGCAAATGACATTCAGTAGGTTGTCTTTTAGTTTTGTTGGTTGTTTCCTTTGCTGTGCAAAAAGCTTTTTATCTTGACGTAGTTTCAATAGTTTATTTTTGCTTTTGTTCCCCTTGCCTTAGGAGATATATCTAGGAAGATGTTGTTACAGCTGATGTCAGAGAAATTACTGCCTATGTTCTCTTCTAGGATTTTTAGGGTTTCAGGTCTTACATTTAGGCCCTTAAGCCATATTGAGTTTATTTTTGTGTGGTGTGAGAAAGTGGTCCAGTTTCATTCTTTTGCATGCAGCTGACCCAGTTTTCCCAGCACTTTGTTGAAGAGACTTTTTCCCATTGCATACTCTTGCCTTCTTTGTTGAAGATTAATTGCCTGTGTAATTGTGGGGTTTCTTTCTGAGCTCTCTGTTCCATTCCATTGATCTGTGTGTGTGTTTTTGTGTCACTGCCATACTGGTTTGATCACTACAGCTCTGTAATATAACTTGAAGTCTGGAATTGTCATCGTCCAGTTTTGTTTTTCTTTTTCAAGATTGCTTTGTCTATTTCGGGTCTTAAAGTAGTACATACCCCTTTCTTATTGAACATTTCAAAAGATGAGTCTCCTTTGGGATTCCCTCATCGAGATTAGAAGAGTCTTGAAACCTACCTAAACTTCCTCCGAGACAGTTGTCAGCATCCTAACTTGGCCCTGAGTAATCTCGGCAAACAGTGTTTGGGGCATTATCCTGAGGGCATTTGTTGTGAAGCAAGTGTACATTTTATGGCTGAGCTTTTCTGAGTTGAGTTGGTATGTTTTATTTTTCTCTCTTTCCTTCCTTCCTTCTTCAAACAAATGTTTGTTGAACACCTTGACACAAGGCATTTGAGAGGGAATGAGAACACGATGATGAACAAGGTGGACACAGACAGCCAGTCGTTCCAGCGGAGTCTGTAAGGGGGGCCTGCGTGGGGCCGGCGGGCACGGCCGGCAGGGCAGGACGCCCGGGAGCACAGCGGGGGGAGTTTGAGGCCCGAAGCATAACTGCAGACAGAGTGCAGAGGAGTGTGTTCCTGACAAACGAAAAGCTTAATTTATTTTTTTTTAAGATTTTATTTATTTACGCGTGCACACAAGCAAGGGGAAGGGCAGAGGGAGAGAGAGAAGCAGACTCCCTACTAAGCAGGGAGCCTGATGCAGGGCTCTGTCCCGGGACCCTGGGACCATGACTGAACCAAAGGCAGACGTTTACTGGACTGAGCCACCCAGGTGCCCCAAAAAGCTTGAATTATTTATATTTAGGGTTCATTGAATAGAGTATGTTTTGAATAGTCTCACCTACTTTGTGCTGTCCAGCTGAAGGAGGCCCAGAATAGACCACTGCGGTTCGTAGAAGAAAGCAGCCCGCTTCAGCGGCCGAGCGACACTGTTCTGAAGATGGCAGGACTCCGGCCCAACACTGGCATGGTTTCCACGGATACACATCATCCGTTGGCTGTACTTTATCCAGGCTGATTTTAGGAACTACAGTTGACACTGTGGAGGAATCCTGTGCTGAATGCTTTCACTGGAGCAGTCTGGATTTTATTTATTTGTTTGTTTGTTTGTTTGTTTTTTTTTTTTTTTTTTTGGGTTTTATCATTCATTTGTCAGAGAGGGAGCACAAGCAGGGGGAGCAGCAGGCAGAGGGAGGCGCAGGCTCCCTGCTGAGCAAGGAGCCCAACATGGGACTCAATCCCAGGAATCTGGGATCATGACCTGAGCTGAAGGCAGACGCTCAGCTGAGCCACCCAGGCACCCTGCATTCTGGAATTTAAAAACCTAAATCTCTTATCAGATTACTGATCTCTTCCTTTCTTTAAAAACACAATTTTTATTATGAAAAATAAAATATATACAAAGGAGTGTATGTGTGTGTTCAGTTTACAAAGCTAATTTTTTTAAAAAAGATTTTATTTATTTATTTGACAGAGAGAGAAACAGCGAGAGAGGGAACACAAGCAAGGGAGTGGGAGAGGGAAAAGCAGGCCTCCCACCAATCAGGAAGCCCAATGTGGGACTCGATCCCAGGACCCTGGGATCATGACCTGAGCCGAAGGTAGACTCTTAACCACTGAGCCCCCCAGGTGCCGCAAAGCTAATGTTTTTTGTTTGTTTGTTTGTTTGTTAGATTTTATTTATTTATTTGGCAGAGACAGCAGGAGAGGGAACACAAACAGGGGGCATGGGAGAGGGAGAAGTTGGGAGCCAGATGTAGGGCTGATCCCAGGATGCTGGGATAGTGACCTGAGCTGAAGGCTGACACTTAGGGACTCGCCCCCCAGGCGCCCCTGCGTAGCTACTGCTAGAATGAGCTCCCGGGCGCTCCCTGCCTACCCCAGGAACTGAAACGTTAGCAGTGACACGTGCCCTCTTCCTCCTGCCCCTCCACCCTCTTCCACGCAGACCCACCGTCTGAACTGTGTTTCGTGCTCTTTTGTTTTTCTCTTTTAGTATGTTTTAAAAGGTCATATTTATGCTTGTGTTAGGAGATACTATGATATCAGATGAACGCTCTGTACCAGCAGCCAACAAGAGAGAGGCCAGAAAGCTATTTAAATAAATTGCTCGATTGTACTCTTTTTAGGCAGGAGAATATACTGGTAACATCAAAGTGTTTCAAAAAATTTTCAAAACAAAAGCCTTCTTTCAATTTCAAAGGAAAACGTAGCAGGGGTTGTTGAAAGGGTGAGATTTTTACAAAGCAGGGTACTACCAGTGGACTGGCAGTGATATGATAAGGAACTGCTTCCATCGTTAGGTTTTGGGGTCCCTGTCTAGGCTTTGAAAGTGTGTATTCATTCATAATAATGCTGTTTCAGTGTATTTCAAATGATTTCATGGTATGAGAGTTTGAATTTACTTGGCATAAGACCATTTGGCATGTTAACTAGGAGGCATTATTGACATTGCATTACTTCAGTAATTCAGAATATTGAAATAGATCATGTCAGGGCACCTGGGTGGCTCAGGCCATGATCCCTAGATCTCTGCTCGGTGGGGAGTCTGCTTCTTTTTCTCCCCCTGCCTGCCACTCCCCCTGCTTATTCTCTCTCCACCCCCCTCTGTCAGATAAATAATTTTTTAAAAATTAACAAACAGGTCATGTCAAGAAATAGACTGTTGGCCATACTATTCTTGGATTTACTTTTTTCTTTGTGGTTGCAGTGGATGCTATTTTGTTGCCTTGGTTTTTTTCCTAAACTGTGTGGTTCTCCCTCCAAAATAGAAGAATATCAAAATGGCGGGTCTCGTATTTGATTACTGTAGAAATGACCCCTGGTGGGGCGCCTGGGTGGCTCAGTGGGTTAAGCCTCTGCCTTTGGCTCAGATCATGATCCCAGGGTCCTGGGATCGAGTCTGGCTTCGGGCTCCTTGCTCAGCGGGGAGCCTGCTTTCCCCTCTCTCTCTGCCTGCCTCTCTCTTCCTACTTATGATCTCTCTATATAAAATTAAAAAAAAGAAAAAAAGAAATGACCCCTAGCGAGTTGATTCTACAAACTCTTTGATTCCTCATCAGATGATTTTTCGGACTTTTTTCATTTGAATTGATCTCCTACTAGAAGGGTTGTCCTTGCTGGCTTTCTTGCCTTTTGAATGCAAGTGTAACTTAGCAGGATTCCTTGCCCCCAGGAAGAAAGTAAGCTCAGGGCCTGGTACCATTTTGAAATTTACACATAAGTTAATATATAACTCAGAATCCAAAGTTGGCAGGATATAAAACGTTTATATGTCACTTAATCTTTTTATTTTGTTTCATTTCACTTCTGTGTTTTTATTCCTGAGGCAGTTGGTTTTTCCAGGATTCAACAGGAGACTTTTCCCTATCTGAGTTTTTGAATTAAAGCTTTAATACTTCTCACAGCAATGTTTGCCACTAACCTATATCTTCAGCCTAAAAGAACCTTATTTAATATCTCCCCCAGACTAGAATCCAGTCCCCAGTGGCAAGGAGTGATGGGATTTACAGCAGTCGGTTCTCCACGTCTCAGAGTACTTTACAGTTACATTTTTAGCCATTTTAACTGACTCTCTTTCATGACTGTGAAGACAAGCCATCTGAATTCCACAATCATTTTACTGTGTGTTTCCATAATACTCCTAGTGACGGGTGCGGGGAGAGGCTGGACAAAGCAAACCATTCCCAGTTGTTTCAGAAACTGGTGAACTCATCCCTTGCTGGAGCAGCATGAGAGCGAAACCTGTCCTTCGCCCACACGGTGCCTGTCCTTGCGCACAGCGAGCAATACCATTCCTGCTCGTCGCACGTGTGGCAGAGCATGTGGCTAACCGTGTGCAGCTCTAAGCAAGGGGACCCACTGACGCTCCTCCCCGAGAGCCCCAGGGCAGAGCGCCAGTTGCTTACTCTGCCCTTGTCTCTTGGCATCACGACTTCCTGGGCAACTTCACACCTCTTTGTCCTTAGCATTCTCTGTACTTGGGGGCGCTCATGACAGGCAGAGGAGCAACAAAGTGACCAGGGTGGCCACTGCAGCATGGCCGAGGGAGAAGACTGGGAGGCGAAGTCTGAGCCGTGGCCGGGAGTTAACACTTGTTGGGCTTTGGGGGCCCATGAGCACTTCGGCCTGATCCTGGTTAATGTGGAGAACACTTGGCTTATTTTGAGCAGAGGAGTGATGTGATCTGATACGTATTTTAAAAAGATCTCTCCAGCCTCTCCATGGATTGGCTGTAGTGAAGTGGGTGAAGGTGGAAGCAGAGACACCAGTTTAGGAAGCCACCAAAATGTCCCAAGTGAAAGATGGTAGTGCCTTGCACCAAGATGGCGGCACTGGGAGAGGCAAGGAGAGCGCACTTTTGAGAGATTTTTTTTTTTTTTTTTTTTTTTTTTTTTTTTACAGAGACGCAGTGAGAGAGGGAACAGAAGCAGGGGGAGTGGGAGAGGGAGAAGCAGGCTCCCTGCTGAGCAGGGGCTCAATCCCATGACCCTGGGATCATGACCTGAGCCAAAGGCAAGACGCTTAACGACGGAGCCACTCAGGTGCCCCTTGAGAGATGTTTCTAAGTAGACGTGTTTTGTGACAGCATGGAGGTGAGTCTTGAGAAAGAGAGGTGTCAGAAAGCCTCAGCCACTGGAAGGCTGGTGCTGCCATGTACTGAAACGGAAGAGGCTGTGGAACAGTGGGTCTGAAAGTGGGAATCAGGAATTCAATTTGGACATACTAAATTCGAGATTCTAGTTAGATCCAAGTGAGGTTGTGGATAGACGTGTGTGTGTGTGTGTGTGTGTGTGTGTGTACGTATACAGGAGTCATCAGCATATAGGGGATAATTACAGCCTTAAAAGTAGATGAGGTCATCAAGAGAAGAGGTAAGAGGTCAGCGGGAGGATTTGGAATGCTCCAACGTGTGGAGCTCAGGAGAACTAGAAAAGGAGCAGGCAATGAGATACGAGGACCAAAGAGGGATGTTTCAGAAGTCAAACTGAGAAAAAACAATTGTTCCAAGCGGGGAGCGATCAGCTGTGTCCATTGTTGAGGTCTGAGAATTGACTGTTGAGTTAGCCACATGGAGTCGTTGGATTCTTTGACAAAAAGAGTTTTAGTGGAATACTGGGAATAAAAGCCTGGATTGGGTTTATTCAAGAGAATACGGGAGGAGAGACTTTGGGCGCAGTGAGTACGGACTATTCTGTCAAGGTTTGTGAAACAGAAGAGGATGAAACAGCCATCGTGGTGGGGAGATGCAGGGTCAAGACTTTTCCACGTATAGCTGGGATAAAAATATAAATACGGGTATATATGTGCCTGATGGCAGAAAGTCAGGAGAGAGTGAAAAATCCCGGAGAAAGAGGAGGAATTGCTGGTTGACATTCTTAGGCAAGAGAAGACGAGGTCCTGTGCACAGATGGGCCGGCCCTGGAGAGAAGCACAGACGCTTCCTGTGCAGTAGCGGAGGAAGGGCCGGGGGATGGAGACGCGGGGAAGTTCTCTTCTGGTTGCTTCTGTTTTCTCAGTGAAATAGGAAGCACCGTCTTCGGTGGAGAGTTGAGGTTCGAGAGGAAGATACGAAGAGGCAAGCAGCCGGACTGGGGAGACGGGGAAGGATTGCTGGGCAGCCGCAGTAAGAGCCGTCTTTGAAGTCACTGGTCTGGAATTTCAGGTGAAACCAGGCCGTGGGATTGTGTGCTTTTCTCCATCTGTGGTCAGCTGCCTCAGTGGAGGCGCAGGGTGGGTAGAGGACTGGGTTGAGGTCTGGCCCGGAGAGGGCACGGAGGCGAGAGTCAGGGGGTGAGTCCAGTCATGCGCCCTGGAACCAGTCTGAGTAGAACAAATGAAGACACGCTGAGCATGAGGGACCGTAGAGAGACTGGAGGGTTGATGGATTTTTAGGTTCTGCTGCGGTTGGTTGAAGGATCAGCAAAGTCAGGGTCTTGGGAGAAGTGCTCTAGAAAGACAGGAGGTGGAGTCAGAGAGTAGAAAAGCCTGACATTGTAGACGGAGGCTCATATTAATAATAGGGTCTGGAGCTGTGGTTCTCAATCATGGGCAATTTGGCCCTGAGAAGATGTCTCAGTGTCTGGGGACATTTTTGATTGCCACAGCTGGAAGGGGAGAAGATGCCACTGACATCTAGTAGGGGCCAGGGACCGTGCTAAACATCCTGTTTTGCATAGGACAGCCCCTGAGCAGAGAACAGTGCAGCCCAACTGTCAGCAGGGCAGAGGTTGAGAAGCCCTGGGCTCGGAAAGGATGTGGGAAGGGGTGGCTGGGATAGGCCTGAGGATAACATTACAGGAAGAGAAGATAAACAGAGGCTAGGGCTTTAGAAGGTCCATTCTAACACTATGGGATCCCCGAGAACCGGGACAAGGGCAGTGCTGGGGAGAAAGAGAGCGAGCCCGGGATGAGAGGATGTTAACTAGATATGTATGGAGCCATTTCATTTTATTTTATTGGAACTGCTCATTGGCCGGAGTTGGGATTCCTAATCCTGGCTGTAAGAGCTTCATGTCCTAACCAGCCAAAGAGTGATCTTTTTTTAAGTCACTTGTTCATTTACAAGTGGTATCATTGCGTCTGTCTCAGATAGATTGTCTAAAAGCCACTTAGGGATTTGGTTAGTCTTTATGGTCAAAATTCAGTGACTGTAAACTTGGACACTTGGCCTAGTTCCATCTTTAAATAACCTCTCAGGTGTCAAATTTTGCAAGCCAGCCTTGAGGCAGGGATCTGGTTTAAGAAAACCCTGGAGGAGCCTTTTATTTATTGACTTTGTAGATTGGCTTCCCCTGCAGTGCTCACCACCGTGGAGAAAACTAATCAAAATGACCCAGAGTAAATAAGGGTTATAAACCAATGCTACTTCCTGGAATAAGCTGGTCAGATCGCCTGGTCTTGTGCTTTGTCTCTCATTTTGAACTCAGATGCCTTGGGGGGCTTTTCTGCCTACCCACAATGGCAAGGGATGTCTTTTGTTTGCTTCTTGTTTGAAAGAAGGGCTTGTTTTGAGGTTTGGACCACAAATAATAATCCATTGTTCTCTATAATAATAATCCACCCTCTTTAGCAGAAAAAATCTGCTTGATGCAATGTGGCTATCAGTTTATTTAAAAGAATAGCCAAAGTGCCCACTGTGTCCTGAGAATAAACATTTGGAAGATGGTTGGGAGGACTGGGGGAGTACTCTCGTTCTCCTTGGCCTGGAGTCATGGCTAAGACCTCAGGAAGAAAAAATTCTGAATATGGTCATCAGACCCGGGTGACAGACAGTGCCCTTCCTTATTTTGCTCATCTGTTACATTCTAAAAATAATTGGGACACTGCAGATATGGATTCTTTCCAAACTATGTCCTTAAAAAATATCTTATTTGGAAGATAATCTTTTCTATGTTAGCTTTAATTGGTTTCATTTTTAGGCTAAGTAATTTTCTTTCTAATCCATGAATGTGTCTTTTTTGAGTGAAGATTATTTTATTTTAGCAGCAGTCCTTAAAATTCTTGCAGTTGGCTCTGCTTACAGATTTGAAAAAAGGAGCTATGTTTATATTATAAGTGATAGACATTTTAATGACTATTTTTGGGCTTAGGCTGACTGAATGAACTCATTGGGTGAAGTGAAAATATGACCCAGTGTGGTCAGCTCGTTCTTGAGTACATAGGTTCGGAGCACGCTGAAATGTACCAGTACATATGATTTCACTAAGGAAAGCAAAATGTGTTGTGCATGTTTTCTGCCTTAAATCCCTTATAGGAAAAGGGTCAGTTAGATGATAAACAGGACCTTTTTTTTAAGATTTTATTTATTTATTTTTGTGAGAGAGAGAGCACGCGTGTACGCAGGCACACAGTGGTGGAGGGGGGTGCAGGGAGGGGCAGGGGGAGAAGCAGACTCCTCACTGAACAGGGAGCCCGGTTCGGGACTCCATCCCAGCGGAAGGCAGACGCTTAACTTACTGAGCCACCCAGGCGCCTCTGGCTTTTTTTTTTTTTTTTTCCTTTTAAGATTTATTTATTTATTATAGCGTGGGGTGGGGGGTGGGGGAGGGGCCCAGGGAGAAAGAAGAAGAATCTCAAGCAGACTCCCCACTGATCGCAGGCTCCCATGGGGGGCTTGATCCCAAGACTCTGAGATCATGACCTGGGCTGAACTTGTGTCCAATGCTTAGTGACTGAGCCACTCAGGCGCCCCTAAATATGGCTTTAAATGAAGTGATACCTTACCTAGAATAGTTTTAATTGCATTAAATATGGAAGATGAGAAAAGTTCAGTGTGATAGCAGTTGAAATTTAACAGGTAAATAGAACTGTTTGAAGAAGTGAAAAAAATACACCCTCTACATTATTACAAATAGACCATCAGGGAAGCAACCAAGATGTCCCTCAGGAGGTGAATATCCGTAAACAATATCCATTATTCGGCAATAAAAAGAAATGAACTGTCTTGCTATAAAATGACGTGGAAGAAACTTAAATAAATATTGCTAAGTGATAGCAGCTAAACTGAAAAGGCTACATTTGCTATATGAGTCCAACCATAGAATGGTCTGGAAAAGGCAAACAGAAAGGAACGGGGAAAAGATCAGTGGTTGCCGGGGGCTTGGGAGAGGGAGGAGAGGAGTGAATAGGTGGAGCACAGGGGGTGTTTAGGACAGTGCAATGATTCTGTGTTTTACGGTAATAGTAGATATATTGTCAAAACCCATGAAATGTGGAACACAGTGAGCCTTCATGTAAATGGTGGGCTTAGTTAACAATACTCATCAGTTGTACCAGGAACTGTACTAACGAAAGGTGTTACCAGTAGGGGCAACTTGGTGGGGAGAGGGAGTGAGGGAACAGATGGGGACCCTCTGCTTCCTGCTCATTGTTTCTGGAACCCTAAGACTGATCTAAGAAATAAAGTGTTGATTTAAAAGAAAACATAAACATTAGGTATAGCTGAACTAGTGAAAATGCCTTCTTACTGAAAAATAGAAACAAAATCCTAGACCATCGGCAGTTTGTCCTGCTTGTAAGAAGTACCTGGCTGTGGAATATTCTGCCAGATACGCGTAGTACACAATGGCCACAGATACACTGTATATATCAAATAACTTTCTCGTTACCTTTGTTGTCTTTTCTAATAGATACGTACCATGGTATTTATGCAATCCTACTCAGTCCTTCCTTGTTCTTCTCTCTCCAGTGACCACTGGCACGTCAGCCTTGGAGGTATATACACCAAAGGAAATCTTCGTGGCAAATGGGACACAAGGGAAGCTGACATGCAAGTTCAAGTCCACTAACACCACTGGCACGTTGACCTCGGTCTCCTGGAGCTTCCAGCCAGAGGGGACCGACACCACTGTGTCGGTAGGAATGCTCGCTTTCTCCTGCTAAGCCTCCCTGCTGTGTTCTTGCGTGCTCTAGTATCGTGAACACCCATTCTTCTGATGGGGGCTCACGTCCCAAAGGACTGTGTTGACACGTAGATTCCAGGGCCCTTCGCTTGCTTCAAACTCTCAGGGAAAAAATAAGTTCAGCTTCTGTCCTTGGCTTTGCGTGGATGACATCTCCCTTTGCCAGCCCCCGTTCTTCTCCATCAGATCCCCTTAGGGAATTTCTCTTCCACAAAGCAGCTTCAGGTTGACCCTGCTGACTAATCATGGTTTATCCTCTGCATTTCAGCTTTCATTTGCCCCATTTTTATTTGTATTTCTTTGAACTATTCTTATTTTATACACACACACTCCTTCCTGATTTAAGTAGGAGGTTTTTGTTTTATAGTCTGTCTGATTTGGCGGTAGTCCTGGGCCTTACTGTGTAGGGGCTCTGTAGGGTCCTCAGAGTGCTCTCACTCTGGAATAATTAGGGGTAGGAATGGTACGTGGGGGACTTCAGACTAAGGTGAGTGGCCCAACAAAGACAAGCGCCAGAGGACTCACAGGAAGGTTAGTCTGTCAGTAGCCGAGTACGAGCTGAGCAGTGGGGTGCTTCCACGTGGACTGACCGTCTGATTCTTTTTTTTAATATACTTTTTAAGATTTTATTTATTTATTTGGAGAGAGAGAGCGTGTAAGAGAGCACAAGCAGGGGGAGGGGCAGGGGCAGAGGCAGAGGGAAAAGCAGACGCCCTGCTGAGCAGGGAGCCCAGTGCGGGACTCGATCCCAGGACCCCGGATCATGAGCTGAGCCAAAGGCAGCTGCTAACCAACTGAGCCACCCAGGCGCTCCGGCCTTCCGGATTCCTGTCAGCAAGGTGGGAATGAGCAGACCTCCCCCTGGGGCTGCTACCAAGGGCCGCAGAGGATTGTTTGAGTCAAGTGCTCGGGACCATGTCTGGCTCCTGAGGGGCTAATGTTCGCAGTTTATCCTGTTTCCTTAGTTCCGCCTGCACATGAACGTGCGTCAGCAGGTGTCACATTGTAGGGTGCTGGTGCTCAGCAGGGACAGTCTGCCGCTTCTCTCTAAGATAAATTCTTTTGCGTGATGATGAGTTACATCACTGAGTGTCCTCTGGAGGCTGAGCCCCTCACATGCCTCTGTCACGTCGCCTCCTCACCCTCGTGAGAAACACGTGTTTTCCTCACTGTAGATTTGGGGGGCGTGGGAAACTGCTCAGAGGGTCATGACCTACCCCAGGTCACACCATACATGCTGGAATTGTTTGAACCCTGTTTTGTTGCCCTCCAGTTGCTCTATTATTTCCCTTATATCTCCCTTCGCACTCAGATGGAAAAATTTGTTAATAAGGTTTACTGTCTCTAGGCTTTAGGGATTGCTTAAAGCGGTGCTTCTCAATCTTGTTATTCATTATCACCTTCCTTAGAAGTCTTTTTGAAACATACTTTCCTAATTTCTGTCCCCCTACTATGACATTTTAAGACCACAGATACACTGTTACATCTGTGCTTTGTGTGTAAAAAAAAGTAAGATTTTTTTCTTATCCTTCTCTGTCCTTAGAGCCAATATTTGCCCCACGGTGAGGGATGTCACCCCTGTTGAGAATACATGGTCCAGAAACTCTAGAAGCTGCTATTTGTTCATCTGTGGAAGTTTAGAGTGGTTTTTTGTTTTGTTTTGCTTTTACAGAGAGTCTTTTTGCTAAGAATTTCCCCTTCATGCCTTTCTTGAGAGAACAGAGTGACTCTAGATCATGAGTTCCTGAGGGTCTCCTTTGGGAACTTGGGGTGTGTACAGAAATGACTGTAGCCCCTGGAATAAAACCATTTTTAAGTTTAGCCTAAGTGGCTTCGCTTTCATGTGCGATGTTGTCAAAGCTATATTTTCTGTTGAAATAAGTCTCCAGAAGAAAAACTCTGTTGCTCTGGATTGGAATATATTATACCTGACTTCCAAATTCTTAAGTAGACCCATGTCTCCCAAGATTTTCATAAAAAAGGAAGACGCCCTAGGTGTCATGCCTGAGAAGGAGGGAAGGCTGAGGTCAAGTCCAGGGGTGCACATGTGGACAGCGAACTCCCTGGGCACGGTGGGGGAGATGCTACGTGAGGTTGCACAGGAGTGAGGGTGAGCAGGGATCTGCAGACGTCATGGGGAGGCGGTCTGCGTCTTCGTGGGAACATGGCCTCGGTGCAGAAAACGCTTCCTACAGATGCAAAATTAAGCACACATAAGTTTACTCAAATGAATCCAAACCTGTGAGGGTTTCCCAACTGAAGTCTTTGGTAAGAGTGGACGTGAGGGACATTGTTTAGTAGTCCATAGAAAATAAAACCTCTAAGGACTCAATTTTTATTTATTTATTTATTTTTTAATTTAAAAAAAATTTTTTTTAAAGACTTTATTTATTTTATAGACACAGCAATAGAGAGAACACAAGTAGGGGCAATGGGAGAGGGAGAAGCAGGCTTCCCGCTGAGCAGGGAGCCCAATGCGGGGCTCCATCCCAGGACCCTGAGATCACGACCTGAGCCGAAGGCAGAGGCTTAACGACTGAGCCACCCAGGTGCCCCAGGACTCAATTTTTAAATCTTTTGTCTTGTGGGAGTTTTTGATCCTATCCCTTCCCTATCTGCTCCCACTTCTTTTCCACCCCGGGAAATAAGAATGTTTGCTGCTCTTAATAAGCATGTAGGTTATATTAAGCACAGGGTATATGCTTGATAAATGGTAATAATAATTATATAATTGTTACTATTAATATTTTCCAGTGATCATTTTGGCATCATGGAGGGTGGGTTAGAGAAGGTTGAGACCAGTTAAGAGGCCACAATCCAAGATGATGAGAGCCCAAAGTGAGGTATTATCAGTGGAACTTTAATAGAGAGAGAAACTAAGAGGTAGAATTGACAGGATTAGTAGGTGAAGTGGATGGGCAGGAAGTAGAGGAATCAAGGATTCCTCCAGGATTTATGGTTTGGGAGACTGGAGTCCTCCACCAGTTGAGATGGGCCACACAGACGGAAGGTGCAGTTTATGGGAGAAGGTGGCAGACTTGCAGGTGGCACAGCGGGGCTGTAAAGTCAGCCGGCCTCGGGGTGCGGATCCAGAGCGCAGGCAGCGCCACAGGTGGAAGGTACCGAAATATCAGTGGGCCTTAAGTCACAGGAGCAGACGGGGTCACAGGGAGGATCCACTGTGCTCAGAGGCTTCTGAAAATGTTCTGTTCGAGTTACCACAGAGGCTGTGGTTGACTAGTGCTAATTTCTAACCCTGGCCCACTGTCATCCCGCCGGTGAATAAGGAGAAGGGCATCAGGCTTCCTGCAGAGCTGCTTGGGTTGAAGCCAAGTATCAGGAAAGATCCCCCCCCCCCACTAGACCATACCTAGCTTCCAAGGTGCTGGACTTGACAAGGTTTCTTTGAGAAATGAGTTCCTTTGCTACAAGGAGGTGTGAGGAAAGTTAGCTGAAGGCTGAGTCTTCAAAGGGAAGTGAGGACACTGGGGTGTCCGGGCTTCCTCTCACACACCTGCAACATTTCCCTAGGAAACCAATACGTAACAGGGAGAAGCCCATCAGATTAACTAACCGATCTGTGATATTTAGGGTTTGACTGCTTCAGGTCTTTGTAGAACCAAGTGGTAAACTTCGTGAATTCAGACCGAAACCTTTTGGATTCATAGGCTCCATCATGGTGTGGTCACTGGCTCTGAAGGGTCAGATGGTCCTGACTCTGACTTTGGGTCCACTGCCTGTCATCACTGTGACCTTGAGCAGATGGCTTCTTTGAGTCTCCCTTTCCTTATGTATGAAAAATGGGTCGTAATCACTCCATCAGTGGCATATTGAGAAGATTTGAGATGATACAAGAGTTTATTTCTTCAGCTGAGATAGAATCGAACTCCATGACTTCTAAACTTGGGTCTGGCTTCTTTCCCAGAGCCTGCTTGTCATATGAAGTCGTTGGTCTTTCTCTAGGAAGTCTTGAAAAAAGTACCTCCCACAGCATGCCTGTTACGGAGTTCAGAGTGCCTGCCTGTGAGAAGAGCTGATGTGTTCTTTTTTTCTGATTGCAGTTTTTCCACTACTCCCAAGGGCAAGTGTATCCTGGGAATTACCCACCGTTTAAGGACAGGATCAGCTGGGCCGGAGACCTCGACAAGAAGGACGCGTCAATCAACATAGAAAATATGCAGTTTATGCACAACGGCACCTACATTTGTGACGTCAAAAACCCTCCTGACATTGTTGCTCAGCCAGGACACATTAGGCTCTACGTCGTCGAGAAAGGTACTTCCTTGAGTATCCTGGCAGTGGCGACCCAGTCCTCCCTTATCTCGGGTTTAGCTGGAGAGCAAGGCTCCCATTCCCGGCTGTGTCGGAAGGGAGGATGTTTGTGCTAACTCAGCGGCCTGCCCCGTGTACCTGCGGCTCGCCCACACGTGCGAGGTCGGGGAGCCCCTGCTTCTCCAGCTGGACGAGCCAGTTTCTCCGTCTGTATACCAGGAGCCCATGCTCCAAATTCGGGAATGTTCCTTCTTCAGTACTCATGAGAAGTAAGGCTGAGTTCACAATGGGTGGACGGGGTGGGCAGTGGGAAGGAAGATGAATACGGCTGCCGTAGTGTCCGAGGACAAGTTTTCACATTTGCAAAAGCAAGACAGTATTTTTCTTCCCTTTTTTGGAAAATAAGCAGGAAATGCATGTTCTGGTGTCTCCTTTTGAGAGACAGAGTCTGCTTTGTTGGAGAGCAAATGGAGGTAAATTCACAGCCCTGGAATTTCTCTGGCTTTCGAGCATGGAGACGGAGGGTTCACGCGGGTAGAAATGCTCTGCTCTGTAGCTCACTCTTCACCCGCGGGTGTTTGTACGTCGTCAGTTAGACACCAGGAGCTCGTAATGTGGACAGTAAAAGAGGAAATAGGAACTGCTAAAGCACTTGCTTATTAATTTAATCAAATCCCACTTCTTCTCTTGGTAGCAAAGTCCCTTAAAACGATTTTGTTCTTTCTCTCCAGAGATCTTGCCCGTGTTTCCAGTTTGGGTGGTGGTGGGTATAGTTACTGCTGTGGTCCTAGGTCTCACTCTGCTCGTCAGCATGATCCTGGCTGTCCTCTATAGAAGGAGAAACTCTAAACGGGATTATACTGGGTAAGAAATGCTGCTGGGGGCAGGTCGGGGGGAGAAGGTGGGGCAAGGAGAGGAATCAAAAAAAAGTTGTGTATCTTTTGTGGAAAAAGAATGGTGAAGTATTAGGTCCTGTTTGCTTTCACGTCGGAATCGGGGAGTGTGTCCTTCGGGGGCCAGCAGAGAGCGGAAGCCCGTGGAGAGCTCCGCCCCGCTCCCGAGGGCCTGTCGTGGGTTCGGCGATCAGCGCGGCCGTCTGTCCTCTCCTGACCACACTTAGGACCGGGAGGCCGCACACGCCCCTTCCCACTCTGAGTGCGGTAGTAATCTCACAAGGTTCTTCTTTTCAGTTAGGTAAAAACAAAACACTAGTCCCGAAGTGTGGCGCTAATAAACAGCTCCAGCGGACGTGGTGCTGAGGGCTTTTCCACTTTTGTTGTTTTGTAAGCAGTTTTATTGCTTTGATCACTCTCGAATGCATTGCTGGGCTCACTCATCCAAACTGGGCTAAGAAGAGTTGGACACCCAGATATACTGGCACTAAAGAGACGTACATTTTCCTTTTGTTGATGGCTCCTCAAAGAAAACCCCTCAGAGCACAGGGCGCACATCTAACCGAAGGACCTTCTCTCCCCCCGCTCAGCCGGACAGCTAGCCCACGTAAGCGATGTAGGAGTCCCGGGGCAGGCCGAGCGGAGGCCGGGTTCGGGCTGCGGCACGAGCCGGGCCCTGCGCACAGGCTCGCCGGAACCAGCCTGCAGGGAGCGCCGTCCGGGGGGGCCGTGTGCCCTGGACCCCGTGCCGGCGGACGGTGGAACCCGGGCTCCGCTGCTCTGGTCTTTAGGAGTGCCGTGTTCTAACACGTTTGACTGTTCAACTTCAGATCTTGTTTGCTTGGAATGCTTCTGTTCTGCTGACTCTGTTCCCCTTTGCATGGTGAGTGCTTTACGGTGAACTGTGACTAGAGCATTGGTTTTCAACATGAGACTAATCAGGGCGCTGACACGCCGGGGTCTGCGGTTCTTGCTTTGGGGCTCATAAGGGGGCAAGAAAGTGTGCCTTAGAATCCTGCATGGCATCGTGAACGCTGCTTTTCTTCTTACTCTGGTTTTTTTCCCCTCCCCTGCTATTTCTGCCTTGGTGTGCCGGGATCCGATCTGCTTACCTTCCGCTTCTTAAGAAAAGCTGACGTAGACGACACACGGGGCTGTGACAGGGCTGGGGTCCTCTTCCACTCCCACTAGACCCATGGTAACTAATTACGTTGCCCGTTGCTGTTAACATCGATGTGTATGTGTTCAGCCCATCCCCCGTGTCGACCACGAACCAGCCGGCTCTGAGCTGACCCAGCAGTCGCTACGGTTTGTCCACAACTACGTGCTGTGTTCGCACTGGCACCTTGCCGAGCGTGCCGTCCCAGGGAAATTGGGTCGTCAGGCTTCCTAGAGGTGTTATGCATCTGAATATATATGTTCTCCACGTAGAATGGCTGTGTGTGTGTGTGTGTGTGTTCTTCCGTATGTGCCTTGTGTTGTTGGTGATCGAAACCCTCCTTGTGTTAGATACTCGCACATCTTGGTTTGGGCTACAGAGCTCAGAGCTGCCTGTTTCAGGGAAGACGCAGTTCACAGAACACGCAGTTTGCTTTGGTCTTAGTAGCCACACTTGCATGTGAACCTCCCCAAACTCCTAAGAGTTTCTTTAAAAATGCATCGTAAAGGAACTGAGCTCTGACAAGTACCATCAGAGAATCCCTAAGGAGTCACGTCCTGCATTCCCTTTCCCTTCTTTCTTTACGAGATAATGCTTGTTCTGAAAGACCCCCAGAGTCCTGACAAAGTTCAGCCTGTGTGATAGGACATCCCATAGTTTCTTACCACTCGTAACTTCCGGGGTTTCCTTTGGGTGGGTTGTAGGATTAGTGGGGAAACTGGATCTGGGGAGCTAAAGAATGGAAGGAATGGGACGAGCCACGGCAACGAGCCTGGATGTGGATCTGTAATTTCTGAAACACGTTCGGCAGAGGTTTGCCTTGGATCGCTGTTACAGAGGCTGAGCTTGCTCTGTAAGCATGAATCCCAGAGGAGGACAGATAGCAGAGGAAGAACACAAAGCAGCAAAAGGATAAGTGAGCCCCACAGCCAGAGTCCCACTCAGCAGATAGCGTGATTGCAAAGTGGGCCTGAGAGGTGGCACCACGTTGGTTTCTGTCCACACACAGTAGTTTCATCGACTTGAAAGACATAGTGTCAGGGATGAAAAATAGCCTCAAGATCTGTGACCATTTTGATACTCATTGTTCTGTTGTGTTTTGTTTTATCTGCTGCTTCATCTTGTCGTCACTTGCCTATCTGTATTTTTTTTCCATTTAAATTTTTTTTTTTTTTTTTACATTTGTTCTCCAAATTGCCAACTCATCAGCTGCAGTACATCAGAGAGTGTGTCACCACTTAAGCAGGCTCCACGGAAGTCCCCCTCCGACACAGAGGGTCTAGTAAAGAGCCTGCCTTCCGGATCCCACCAGGTAACAGCTGATTGCAGTTCTGCCCACTGCTCTGTGCTCTGTCGCTCTCCTGGCGCAGGAAACAATACTGAGCCATGCGACAGGAAAGAGAGCACGAGAGGAGAGGGGAAATACGAGCTGGTGTAGGAGGGCCACAAGAAAATATGTGGAGAGGAATCCGACCTCCGTGAAGGTTTCCCAAAGCACCACTAACGGATTGTCTCCTAAAAAGGCTGCTCCTCTCGGCCAAATGAAATCAGGGAATGGCCTTGTCAGATGTAACTCCTTAATTGCTTAAGGAAATAAATCTAGTGAACTAGATTATGTTTGAGGCGCTCTCCAAGGCCAGGAATCAGTGGGGAAAAGTTGGTATTCTTGGTATCGAAAATAAAATGGAAAACATTATTATGCATGAGTTCTTTAGAAGGGTTTGAAAGTAAACATGTGTCCGAATAATTGGTAGGCTTGATGAACAAGGAAAGGCATTGATTTCTGCTTCTTATAGAAAGTACAGAAGAGAAATAACTTATTTGGAACTTAGCATAGAATCTAACATCATAGTTGATAATGTGTGTTGGCTGTGTTGTTGGAACTCTAGCTGTGGCATGGCAAAAATTCCAGAGATTAGTACCAGTTCTGTCCTTCTGGGGTAGAAAGCATTCTAAGGAATTTGGCCAATCCAGCTTTTCCGTGAGGTGTTTTGGAGCTCAGATGGATTTAAAAGGAAGTAAAGAAAAGAACAGCAGTGTTCTGTGGAAGGTGGTACTCATGGTCCTTATTCCACAGCTGCCAGTATGCAGCGAGGACACTGAGGCGTTTCAATGTTAAATCACTAAAAGCACACACCCATCAGATCACAGAGCTGGGTCTAGAACTCAAGTTCTAGCACGTTCTCTGTCGTATCATGGCATCAGGGCTCGTGACTAATTCCTAGTCCTCATGACTAATTCCTAGCCTGTTTCTCTCAGATAACATAGTATGTCTCACGTACCTCGGTTTGCTAATTTGGAGTGCAGATGGGAATAGGGTTATGAATAAAGGCTTCAGAATGAGGCATAACATCTGAAGAAGGCTTGGAAACTTTTTATTCTGCTTTAAGTGCTGTGGGAGTTGCTCACCTGTTCAAAACAAAGAAGGAAAAGAAACGAAACCGGGATGGTGTTTGGACATTGGAAAACCAAACAGCGCCGTGTGGTGCTGTGACCCCTGAGAGAAAGGGCGCCAGTGAGAGGAGGCCTGTGACTGACGGAGCTCGCCGCCTCGGGGCGGTTTGCAGACTGCGGCGCTGGGAGTGGAAGCACAAACGGAGCTCAGTTGTCTCAGGGAATTGAGCAGAAGTCAGTGTTTGGGGAGGCCAAAGCATCTAGGATGTATGAGGCAATGTACCAGAGAAGAAGATGCTACACAGAGAAAAAGAGATGTGCAGTGGCGGGACTCCCTTGAGCCTTTCTCTGAGTAGAGACTGTGGCATGTGTGGGAGAAAACACCCTCCAGGCAGAGAAAGAACCACCTGAAAAGCAGTAGGTTACATGATACCAGTCAGGGCTGGGGACTGTTTGTGTTCCTAAAGGCCAGAGTGCAGAGCCCTCCTGATCCACAGCGTATTGGCTGCCATCCTCAGAACGCTCATGCCGTAGTCGTGGGGCTCAGGCAGCAGGGTATGGATGCCACGGACCTAGCATCACAGCTTCGGAGGAGGCCTCTAAGAATCAGACTAAACTGAAAGTCTTTTAGCTGCGTGCCGGAGCAAAAATCCAACACCCTTTACAAGAGTACAACAAAATCTAGCACCCAACAGTGTAAAGTTTACAATGTCTAGCACCAATAAAAAATTAACACACATACAGAGAACCAGGAAAATAATAACATAACCAGGAGAAAAGCCAATCAATAGAAACAAACCCAGAAATGACAGACAACGGACACAGAACCAGGACTTTTTTTTTTTAAGATTTTCTTTCTTTATTTGACAGAGGGATAGATAGCACAGTAGGCAGAGCAGCAGGCAGAGGGAGAGGGAGAAGCAGACTTCCCAACAAGCAGGGAGCCCGATGTGGGACTCGATCCCAGAACCCTGGGGTCATGACCCAAGCTGAAGGCAGACGCTTAGCCGACTGCGCCACCCAGGCGCCCCTGAAGCAGGACTTTTAAACGAGTTTGGGAAATCTTAGAAATAATCGTAATGATGTAGAGGAAACCTTGACATAACGGGACACATATAAAAAAGACCAGAACAGGGGCGGGGGGACAACGATGACGACATCGGGTGCCATCGACCGCCAAGGAAAAGGTCAGTAAGCTCAAAGACACAGCAGTGCAAACTATCCAAAGTGAAGCGCGAAGAGAAGACGGGCAATATCGGATCAGAGTCGGAAAAGGGAAGGGAAGTGAAGGGAATGACAACAACAAAATTAATAGCCAAATGCTTTCTATTCTCTTAACTAGTTCCTCTGGTATTTATCCTCATATTTCTAAACAACTTTATTGTATTACTACTTCTGGATACTTCAGTTTTAGATATTATCTACTGACTCCATACTATGGAAAATGAGAATATGCATTTCTTTTTCTCCCAGACGTTTTTCCCAGCAGACATTCTGTACACGTACGTACACACAGGCCTCTCCCAGTGTGGTCATGTCACTGTGTGTAGGTACATGTCAGAGTTGCACGTACCTTCTCTCCTCCGCCATTGTGCCACATAGATGTGCTTCCTTTCATAAGTTTTCGTTTTTCGTGGAGTCAGTATTTGCCTTGTTTTTCATTTGCGTAGTTTTCTAAGTATGCATGTATTTATTTATCTCAAAGATTTTTATTGAGAGAGAGATTAGGGGGAGAGGGGGAGGGAGAAGCAGGCTCCCTGCTGAGCAGGGAGTCCAACTCGGGGCTCATCCCAGGACCCCGGGATCATGACCTGAGCCAGAGGCAGACGCTTAACTGACAGCCACCCAGGTGCTCCTTTTTTAATAATTTTCCAAAAGCTCTTTCTTACTCTCTAATTATAACATCCTGTACTTGTTTTCATGAATGCATTGTCTTCTCTCTGAGCATATCATTTTATCATAGATTTTATGTGATTTTCTTTTTAACGTTTCCTTCTGTCACTTGATTTTGCCGTTTCTTTTCAGTTACCTTTTTCTCTTATAATTTCTTTTATGTTAGAAGCTTTACTCAAATGCTCAATGATCCTTGCTTACCCATTGATATTTAAGGTACTCAGATCTGATCCGAAGCTCCTTGTGTAGAGACAGAGCTTCCTGGGTAATGGGCTTCACTGTTGGGATACAGTGCTGGCTGTCTTCCGTTGGGGGACCTCTAAGTATCAGCTGCTGGGAGTCTTTTCTTCTTGGGTTCCTCACTTTCTCCAGAAGGAAATCCCTGCTTGGGAGCTGAGCAGAGGAAGGAGAGATGAGGGCTCACTGCTCTGCAAGCACGCTTGCCCACCCGTTTTGAGGGCCGACCCCTCCCCCTGCGGTTCCTGCCGTCCCTGAGTCAGAGACTGCCTCACTTCCTGCGACTAAACCCCCAGGGTTCTGCCCAGCCCAAGTTTGGTGAGAAATAATCCAACCATGGTGTCGATCTGTATTGGCATTTTTCAGCATCTGCAAGAGAACACCAGATGAGCTTTGGGAGTAAAACTGGGGCGTTCCTCACAGTCGATCCCTGGGTGATTTCCTTTGTGCTCAGGGCAGACCCCTGACGGCCTCTTCTGTCCCCCATCAGACTGTAAGTCAGGGTTCTGCTCAGGTGGCGTGCAGCTGAGTACCGTTTGTCTGACTCAGTTATTTTTATCACATCATACTGTACCTCTTATTTTACAGTCGTGCTTGTTAAAACTAGTTTCTGCCTTCCCTGTTTCTGGAACTCACAAATCCTTTGCCAGTTAGCGCAAGGCTTAGAAGTAGATCATGTGATTTCCTAGCCGACTTCTAGCTTTTGTTTTATTTGGCTTTGCATCTCCTGGCCATGTCAGCTCACAACAGGGACTGCTCTCCTAAGGTAAAAACATTTGCTTCATTCACACCATAAAATTCCCAAGCTGGTGATCCTAGTGTGTGCTTTTTTTTTCCTTAAAGATTTATTTATTAATTTGAGAGAGAGAGAGAGAGAGCAGGGGGAGGGGCAGAGGGAGAGAGTCTCCAGCCAGACTCCCCGCTGAGCACGAAGCCCAACACAGGGCTGGATCTCACAACCTGGAGATCATGACCTGAGCCAAAATCAAACTTGATGCTCAACCAACTGAGCCTCCCCCTCCCCCCAGCCCCGGGCACCCCTGGCGTGTGCTTTTATTCACTGCCACTCACGTGCCATCTTTAGTTTCTGTAGCGATGCCTCTCCGAGCACCGGAGTAGTTGATGGAAGTTGTTCTCCCCAGAATCCTTCGGATGTATGCTCTCTTCAGTTTGTTCAAACGAAGGCTGCAAAGGTTTTCACAGTTTAGGAAAAACTTACTTGACCTGATATGTTCATCTTATTAGGGAATTTAGGAGATTAATTACCCTTTTATTTTTAAGATTTTATTTATTTGACAGAGAGAGCACAAGCAGGGGGAATTGGAGAGGGAGAATCAGGCTCCCCACCAAGCAAGGAGCCTGATGCGGGACTCCATCCCAGGCCCCAGGGCTCATGACCTGAGCCAAAAGCAGATGCTTAACCGACTGAGCCACCCAGGCACCCTAGATTAATTACCTTTTATAAGTTGAATGCAACCAAACATAAGGATTCTCTTAAGAATCGAATCTGTGTGTTCTGATTTGATCCCTTGCACACACGCGCGGGTACTTACCATACAGGCAGCACAGGCTAAGCTGGGGAAAGCCCGGGATGAGTAGCACCCAGACCCTGCCCCCAAAAACCTTAGTCTCCTGCGTTATTAAGATCATTTTGAGGCTTTTCCCTGATGTCCTGAAATTTTAGGTTTTTCTGTTTTGTTTTGGTTTTGGTTTTTGAATACCCTGACAAACAGCCTTGAGGAAATCTTCACATTCAGATGAACTCCAAGGTAGTGTTTTAAGAATTAGTCGTGTGTCGGGGCGCCTGGGTGGCTCAGTTGTTAAGCGTCTGCCTTCGGTTCAGGTCATGATCCCGGGGTCCTGAGATTCAGCCTCGCATGGGCCGCCCTGCTCGGCGGGAAGCCTGCTTCTCCCTCTCCCACTCCCCCTGCTGGTGTTTCCTCTCTTGATGTCTCTGTCAAATAAATAAATATAAATCTTGAAAGAACTAGTGATGTGTTACAGACTGACACCGACTCTGGAGTCCGGCCGGTAGTGTTAACTTGGGGAGAATTATTTCACCTCAGCATCTGTTGTTCATCTCTGAAATGATGGGTTGGGGCAAGTCCATCTTCTCATTTTTCTGTTTTTAACTATAAGGACCCGTGGAACGCTGTGCTTTATAAGGACAGCTGTAGGCGGTTGCTGCCCGTGCTCGCAATCAGATCAGCGAGGGGGGGTGTGGATAGGAATATTTGCAAACTACCCCTTGGTGCTTTCTTCCAGGGTTTTATCGTGGTGTTCCCTGATCGGCAAAACCTGCAGTTTCCTACCTACAGGCACCATCTGAGAATCTAATAGCATTCATAATTACTACTTGGAGGAATAAATAACTCCATGTTATTTTGTCAGAAGAAGAGAAATAACAGGAGAGCACTAAGGAGGAAATTTACAAAAGATGAGACATAACACCCAACATTGTTTGGTGTTTTATTTATCTTTGGTCACTATTTTTGTTATAATTGGAAGACTTGAGTAAAAGTAGCTTTAACAGTCAGGTTTATTGACTCCCAAGAGGTCGCAAAGCAAGGTGTTTCTGTGTTCTTTAGTTCAGTGGTCCCATGGCGTCATCAACGACATAGTCCTTTCCACCGTATTCCTTTTTTAAGATTTTATCTATTTATGTGACAGAGAGAGAGACAGGGAGAGAGGGGACACCAGCAGGGGGGGTGGGAGCGGGAGAAGCAGGCTCCTCGCTGAGCAGAGTCTAACAGGCTTGATCCCAGGACCCCGGATTGTGACCTGAACCCAAGGCAGATGCTTAAGGACTGAGCCACCCAGGCGCCCCGGCCCGTCCTATTCTTTCATCCTCTGCATATTGTCTTTGTTCTTGGCTCCTCCCCGCAGCTTCCGCAGGGCTGCCGTGGTCCCTGGCAGCCCCCGGAGAAGAGGCAGCTGGGAGAAGAGCTGAATCTCCTCCCGTGCAGTTTTGATTATGGAGGAAAACCTTTACCAGAAACTCCCCGGCCGACTTCTCTGAGTCCCCACTGGGAGTGGGCCACATGCTGATGGCTCTTCCGGTCCCCGGCAAGGGGACAGGGGTGATGCCTGGCTTCACCCCCGGGTGCAGGGAAGGGTGGGGTCATTTACCTGAGCAAAGGGACAGTGAGCAGCAAGCCATACTTAGGGTTCTTCCAGCAAAGTGGGAGTGGAAGGTTGGGTTGGGAAGGGTGTTAGGTAGGCACTTAGAGTATTCTGGCATTAGGGATGAGAAGAAAAACTCTGTCAAGTTTCGTGTAAAAAAAACTTTGTGGGTATCTTTCCTGGATCCTTTTCTGGAAATGGTTAGTGTTCTGTGTGCCAGAGGCAGGCACCAGTGGGGGCAGTGACGGGGAGGACGAGTTAGGAACCCGTCAGCTGGGGCACGAGGACGCGGTGATGTTTGAAGTGCGCAAGCGCATCACCTCGTCCGGTTCTCACCGCGGCCCCACGAGGCACGGTGTTTTATCGTCCCTGTGTTACCCATGGAGAAACTGAGGCTTCGTTAGGCTGAGTCACTCGCTCAAGGTTACTAGTTAGTGCGGGAGCTGGTGTTAGATCCAGATCTGTCTGGCTCAGAGACGGGTGCTTATTTTCTCCTGCCTGTCCAGTTCTTTTCAACTCCGTTTAGACACTGGATCTCATTTATATCAGAGTCCCAGTGTGTAGCTGTGCTTCACACTTATTTTTGGCAGTGACATAAATACTGAAAAAGCTGTTTTGTGAACCGTCCCTGAGCATATGGTAAAAGCAGACGTTCTTTCTTGGTGGCACCTGTGCTCAGGGATGGACATGACCGAGATTAGAAGGGGCCGCAGGGACTGTGGGGAGTGGAGAGCAGGACAGAACACAGTAGCTTCAGTAGTGTGCTTAACGCATGTTTGGGGTTAGGCCTCCTTGCTCCTCCGTGACCCTTTCTTCATGAACCCTCTCCCCCCACCTTCACCGGTCTGCTTTTATACTGGAATACTTGTCATACACATGGGATTCAGGAGTAATTTTATCTCTAACTGGCACTAAAAGGAGAGACCTGGGTCAAGCAGTTTGTTTCTTGAAACATTTTCAGGAGTTAAGGACAATTTGTGTAGTAAATAGTTGGGGAAAACATGTATCCAGAGCAATTTCTCACTCGATTATTGTAATTCTTTGTGGTAAAGCACCCCCCACCCCCACCCTGCAGAAAAAGGGGGAGGAGGGTAGAGGGGGTGAGTGCCAAGACGCACAGTGAAAACATCTAGGTTAGCGTAGGTGCTGTCCTTGGTGTGTTTTAATTCTCGAATACCCAAGAGTGACTGTCTTCGCAGTGGCTGAATCATTTCCACTTTGATCTTAGTTCCCTGGGTCGTCCATGTTCCACGGAGACCCAGGATACTTTGAGCTTCCAAATGACCTTCAGAACCGGCTTCAAAGAGCTCTTCTAGATTGAGCTAGATCCATCAGCAGACGCCGGAGCTTGACCCACGTCCCGGAATTCCTTTGGACCCATTGCATCATCCACCCCCTCACCGAAGCCTGCTGGGTCAGCCCAGTCCTGTTCCAGGCAGTTAACCCACAAAATCCCTGACTCTGGACCCTGTTCTAAGAGGGAAAGGGAGTGAGGATGTGGGATAGTGGTAAGCCATTTGAAAAAACAAAACAAAACACAAATCCATCAACAGGAGAGAATTCCTTTTCTCTTTCATTGTTTGCCCAGTTCCTTTTGACAAATTGTTGTGTCCTCTTGCCATGAAAGACAACACTGTCTCGTATGAGAGACCTTATTGGTATTTTAACATTTACTGACTGATTCTCAGCTTCTTCTGTGTTCTTTTTTGTCTTTCTTTTCTCTGTTCACTTTCTTTCCCACTCACCTAGCAGACCGGTGGCTTCTTGTTGTGTAACAAACCAGCCAGAACATAATGGCTTGAAACAGCCACCGTATTTATCTGGCTCCCAGTTCTGTGGGCTGGTTGGGTGGATCTGGCCGGAGAGCTCAGCAATCTCTGCTGGCTCCTTCGTGCACCTGCAGTCCGTCGCCCAGACCGGCTCCAGCGGTCTCAGTCACAGTGTCCGGGGACAGGCTGTTGGCCTGAGAGGCAGCCCTGTGATATTGTTTGGTGACTGCACTTCAGGTCCACACCGTGCAGCCCCGACAGCCAGCATGTCCCTTCTGGAGAACTTGAAGGGCCTGCACCCCTCGGGAGCCCCATGACACATGAGGGGGTGCAGGCTCTGGGGCTCCTGGGTGGGAATAAGGTTGTTTAGTTGAAATGACAGGCTTCTGGCTACTGAGCTTAGGATTGCAAAGTCGAACGCTTAAGCACAATGTTTGACTTCTCAAGGAGAGTTTCCTGGATTGGGAGAGAAGTTGACTTTGGGTTATATTGAACTTGTCTTTTGCAATCGGGGCTATTGTGTTATTGTTTGTAACTTCAGAATCTCTAGGTTGGAAGGGAGGGACTAGAAGGCTCGTGACGTGCAAGCGCTCATCTGATACTTGAAACTCCAGCCTCTGCTAAGACGCCTTCCCCCCCCGGAGCCCGAGGACTCCTTGTGCCGCCTTCTCTAGCTGCCCTGCCTGGGACCCTGGAGCCCCTTCCTCATTACTGAGGCCCCAGGGAGGACTTCTTCTACACTAGTCAGTCCAGGTTTTTTTCACATTGTTCCAGGTCATAGCTTTTTGGTTTTTTATTTTAAACAGGAAGAATAGTTACCTGGTCTTAGGTATCAAAGAAGCAATATCTTTATTAGTTATGATAGGATCAGACCAAAAGAATTATACTCTAAATAGGTCCATGAGAGAATATTTGAAATGTTTTTAAGCACCTGTTGGTACAAAGTGACCAGTTCAGATTGATCGTATCTTTGGGTGATGCCAGTATGCTGTTTTTTTTTACTGGCATCAGTCTGAGGCTCACGATGTCAGTGGGTCTCTGATGGGAGAAGTGCCCATCTTAGTCCTTAAAACCCTGATTCCAGTTACAGGGCTGAGGCATTTTGTGGCAGATAGGAAGAGAAGGGCAGTTTCTGAGGAGGAATATTCCGATGTGTAGAAATTCCCGAGCAGATACCGAAGCAGATGGAATAGTGAAACGTGCCTCCACGCACCGGCTATAACAGCCCCGCCTTGTGTACAGTCAGCCCCGGACACGCTGTTCCTAAGAGGTCTTCTTGAAGACCTTCAGACGAAGGAAGTCGTGACTCTGGAACCCTGATGTCCCCACTTCAGTGACTGCTTCGGCACCTGCCCCTGAGGGGAGCCCGGTTTTCCCAGACCCCTAATTGTCCTTCTCTCCTCCAGGGCCCAGTCATATATGCGCAGTTAGACCACTCTGGTGGGCATCACAGTGACAAGATTAACAAGTCCGAGTCTGTGGTGTATGCGGACATCCGGAAAAACTAAGAGAAGACCCAGAACATATCCTAAGCAAGAAACAAATGAACTGGGATGCGTGTGCAGAAAATGTAGCCCATAACCACATGTGGTCTTGGAGAGCTGGGCGAGGACAAGCGCATGGTTATTCATGGAAGGAGAAAAGATGGGTATAAAGGATATGTATAAATACTCTATTTAATCTGAGACGGGGAGCCAATGTTGCATGATGAAAAGATGGTATGAGTTACGTATATATAAATTGTCTTGCTGTTTTGTACTTTCTTTCAGGGTCATTTACGGTTGGGAAAAGTCAGAAACATTCCTGTCGCTGTCATTTAGATGTGGTTTGCCGTAATGGTAGCGAGTCTTTAGGATTCCAGTAGACATGGCCCTTTCGTCTAAGGGCTTAACCAGTCTTAGCATTTATCGTGGTTGGAGAGCGGGGACACTGAGGGCAGCATGTCGGGGTGGCCTCGGACCCAGCGTCAGCACCCCCTGCTGGGCTGCAGCGGCTAGCCGTGCCACCTGAACACAGTTTGAAAAGCTTTTGGTGGTGGTTTTCTCTCTAAAATACAGGGTGGTTTTTCGCTTTCTATGTTGTGAGACGGGCTTTCATGTTACACCCTTTATCCTGTCAGTTTGTGGTCATTTGTCATTTGTGGTCTTTGGCAAGACCAACAAAGGGTAAATGCCCAGGTCCCCTCTTCCCAGGTGCTTTTAGATCAGCACCGTGTACACTACTGAAGCAGGAAGCCCAGGCCTTGCCTGAGGAGCGCGGTACAATTTGGAGTCCGAGGTTCCACTTACATTCTTCGCCCAAGTCCTTCCTGCTGGAAATAAGGGCCCCGTTACAGCCGAAGGAGAGGAGTTTGCTTTCCTTCCAAGTGGGCACTAGTGGGATGAGTGCAAAGCCAGCCTGGAGCACCCGGAGCTGTCGCTAAGGAGTCCTGTCTGTGGAAGCTTCCTGCCCGATTCCAGCGAGACGGGCCCCAGTCACGGCTCTGTGATCGCTTCCCGGGGCCTCAGAGTTAAAGATAGTCGAGATTTTTAAATCAGCCGGTAGGGTTATTAGCATTCTGCTCTGGAAATCGCTTCTCTGTTACTGTTTTGGAGTTTTGGGTGGGGTGTTTTTTCGGTTTTGTTTTGGTTTTTCTTTGTTTGTTTTTCTTTCTTTTTTTTACTCCCCCCACTTCTTTTTCCCATTATGTGGAATTGATAAACAGTGAGATGAGGAAAAATTGGGGTATCCTTTTGAAGAATTCATCTTCTTCCATTGACTAGCCTCCTTACCCCTTCTCAAGGCCAGTGAGTTTTTAATCTGTTACTGGGAATGAAAAATGTGGTGGTGATCAGTGGTCCCTAATTTTTATTGTCATTCCCCTCTTTTCCTGGACTGTTTTGTTTTATCAGAATTTCTTTTCCACTTAAAATTACGTGGAAGCCCCGAGCGCTGAGCAGCATCCTGGCTGGCGGGTCACAGGACACGCTGGGAGGTGCTGGTTTTCCTGCCGCCGCGTGTGGGGCTCCCTCTGGCTCCCCGGCTCCGTCACCGTCGTCACCGTGCGGGCCTCTGGAGCCGAGCTAACAGCGGCTCCCGAGGGGCCCTGGGTGCAGCCCTGGGTGCAGACGTGAGCACGACGCGATGCCACAGGCTCGGCCGGCCGACCGAGGCTGTTGGAAGGTGCAGAGGACACGAGTTGTTGAGCGACCCAGCGCGTGCTTGTGTGAGTGCAGTGTCGCCCTGCGGTCACTTTATAGGGCAAAGGGCATCCTCCTTTCCTCCAGTCCTGCGAATAAGGAAGCCTTTCCTAATAGCCTCCTGCGCGCCACAGCCCATTCCTCCCTCCGTCGCGGACCGGTGCTCGTGAAGCTGCCGCGCCCCCCCAGCGACAGCCGCTGGCCCTGGCCCCTGGGGACACCGTCCGCCCAGGCCCAGCTGCTGCCCTCACTGCCCAGCGGACCCCTGGCGCTGGCAGCAGGGGCCTTCCGGCCCTTTCCCTCGCGTCCCGTGTGCCTGGGCCGGGCCCAGATGACAGCAGGGGGCTTGCTTTCCGCCGACACGGCTGCCCTTCCTGGGCCTAACTAGTGGCGGGAGGAGACCTTGTAACACTCCGTGTGATCGGAGGCCACCAAGAAGGGGTTCCTCACGAGGTGAAAATCGCAAACCACCTATAAGTGTTCAGTGGAAATGTGTCCAGCTCGGGAAAACCCATGGAGTTCATTATTATTTTTTGTTTTTTCCTCCTTCAAAATTGTTGTACTTTTGTATTTTAATACATCTTTTTCAATTACTGAATTGTGTCATGTGCTCCTTCTTAACCAAGTAGAAAGAGATAAAAGCCCTTTCACTCATCCCGCTCGGGTCACACTGGCTTCGTCTTTCTCCAGGAACACCACGCGTTGCCGGCCTCAGGCCCTTTGCACCTGCCGTCCCTTCGGCAGCTCGTTCTTGGCACCTGTTCGGGGGGCTTGCTCCCCCACGTGCTGTAAGTCTCGGCTCCCCTCGGAGAGACCGTCAGCCTCGTGTGGAAGAGCCGCCTCCCCCTCCGCCGGCGGCCCGGCTCCCTCAGCCCGCCGCCCGTGGGCGTCCGCACCTCCCGTCGCAGCGCGAGCCCAGGCTTTGCTCTCGCGCCCGCTCCGTCTTCAGTCCGCAGGCCCGTGCCTGGCGCTGCGCGGGGGCTCAGCAAGTGCCGACTGGTTGGATGAGGGATGTTATTCACCCAGCGCGTTCATGATGAGAACGGCCCTGCCCCCGGCCGCGTGCCAAGCACGAGACAGTGAAACGACCGAGCAGAAGCTCAAGGACCTCGCCGCAGAGTCGGGGTAGCGGGACACGACGGTCTGAACTGGTGCCACTGAGCTCGCTGTGCGCCGGGCACTCCGCATGTCCCACTCTGTAGAGCGCCGGGAGCGTCCGCGGGTCGTGCTGATCTTGCCCCACATTTAGAAGGGGAGGGTCATGCTCGGGGTGTAGACCTGCCCGGGTCACTCAGCGAGTAAGGTCCAGAGCGGCAGGACTGGGCTTGTTCTCAAACGCGGTGCCCTGTGGCCTCGCTCACCAAAATAAGTAAATAAATAGATAAAAGAACTTCTTCCTTATTCGAATCAATGTGCTGTGTTCCTGAAAGGCAGCTTGCTGTGTTCATAGGAGCTAGGGAGGGGTCGGGGAGGAAGGCGGTTGTGCAGACCCAGAGCCCCGGGCCCTAGCCTCAGTTCAGAAGACAGTACGGTGACAGGCTGTTGAGAGCTGTGTCACACATCATGTCTAGTAAGGGGCGCCTGGGTGGCTCAGTTGTTAAGTGTCGGCTCAGGTCACGATCCCAGGGCCCTGGGATCAAGTCCCACGTCGGGCTCCCTGCTCAGCGGGAAGCCTGCTTCTCCCTCTCCCCTGCTTGTGCTCGCTCTCTCTGTCAAATAAATAAATCTTTAAAAAAAATGTCTAATAAGCAGTGACGTTTCGTAGGGGTTATTAATCTGATAAGTGACCATGGAAGCACAGGCTCCCCTGACTGGGAGCGGACACAGAGCCGGCAGGCCCCCCGGTGGCGGCGGGAGCCGCGGAAGCGCGGCCGTCACGTGACGTGGCCAGAAGAGAGACCCGTCCCTCGGCACCCAGGCCGAGTTCTGGGAACTGAGCACTGGGGAGTTTCCTCCTGCCGGGGCTCTGGTTTCCAAGCTGCATGGGGGACGTGCCAGCCGAACACACAGGGCGGCCACTGCCCCAGGTGCGCTGGTTTGCAGTGTTTTAGAGGAAATCTCAGATCCTCTCTCCCCCCACTTAAAGCTGAAGCCTCGCTCCTGACCCTTCTGGGTGGTTCCAGTGCTGGCCAGGTCGGATTTAGGAAGCGATGACTTCATCCTCCCAAGTTCCTGTGACGATGGAGGGAGCATTCCTGCAGGGGAGGAAAGTGGCAGTTTCTGTCGGCGGAGGTGGGGCGAGGAGCTGACCATCTATTTTTATGACCGGTTCCCACACATGCACGTGCTCCCTCTATAGTCAAGATATTTTATCATGAAGAATTTCAAACATGCACAAGAGAGAATAGTAAAACCCACTTCCACCTATCCATCCTTAATGATTGCTTCATCCACTCCTTCTTTTTCCTCTTTTCTGAATTATTTGAAAACAAATCCCAAAACATGTCAGTTCACCTGACATGCTTGGGTATCTTTAAAAATATGTAAATTTTCTTACATAACCATAATGTCACGTTTAACAGTAACTTTTTTTTTTTTTAAGATTTATTTAAGAGAGAGAGAAGTGCCTGGGGAGGGGTAAAGGAAGAGCTCCAAGCCAGATGCGGGCTTGATCCCATGACCCAGAGATCAAGACCTGAGCGGAAACCAAGAGTCCCGATGCTCAACTGACAAAGTCACCCAGAAACATTAAAATAAAAGCCACACATTTTTTTTTTAAGATTTTATTTATTTGACAGAGACACAGCAAGAGAAGGAACATAAGCAGGGGGAGTGGGAGAGGGAGAAGCAGGGAGCCCGATGCGGGGCTCAATCCCAGGACCCTGGGATCATGACCAGAGCCGAAGGCAGACCCCTTAACGACTGAGCCACCCAGGCGCCCCAGAAGCACACATTTAAAAAAAAGGAAGGGAGGGAGGGAGGAAGGAAGGAAGGAAGGAGGGAAGGAATCTTAACATTTGCAACTACATGGCTGGCACTAAGAGGGTGTTATGCTAAGAGAAATAGATCAATCAGAGAAAAACAATTATATGATCTCACTCATACGTGGAATTTAAGAAACAAAACAGGATCATAGGGGAAGAGAGGAAAAAATAACACGAAACCAGAGGGAGACAAACCATAAGAGACTCCTAATCTCACAAAACAAACTGAGGGTTACTGGGGAGTGGGAGGGTAGGGATAGGGTGGATGGGTGATGGACATTGGGGAGGGTCTGTGCTGTGGTGAGTGCTGTGAAAGGTGTAAGCCTGATGATTCACAGACCTGTACCCCTGGGGAAAATGATAAAAAAAAAATTAAAAATCTAAGAGACTCTTAATCATAGGAAACAAACAGGTTTGCTGGTGGGGTGGGGGCTGGGGTAACTGGGTGATGGACGCTAAGGGGGGCATGTGATGTGATGAGCACTGGGTGTGATATAGGACTGATGAACCACCTGTACTTCTAAAACCAATAACAGATAATATGTTAATTCATTGAATTAAAATTTAAAAAACACACATTTGGGGTGCCTGGGTGGCTCAGTCATTAAGGGTCTGCCTTCAGGTCAGGTCATGATTTCAGGGTCCTGGGATCGAGCCCCGCTTCAGGCTCCCTGCTCAGCGGGGAGCCTGCTTCCTCCTCTCTCCTCTCTCTCAGCCTGCCTCTCTGCCTACTTGTAATCTCTCTCTCTGTGTCAAATGAATAAAAAAAATAAAATAAAAATCTAAAAAAAAAATTAAAACCTAGTTCATATTCCAATTTCCCCTTGTCTCAAAGCCGGCATTTTACAAATGGTTTCTCCAAGTCGGGATCCCTCCAGACACGGCTACAGTAACGACGTCGAGCCTGTTTCAGAGACCGAGACGGCCGTGGTACTTTGGTACTTTGGGCGCCTCCCTCGGCGCCGGGTGGGAGAAGCGTCCGTGTGCGCCGGAAAGAACCAGGCCAGTAGCCGGTAACGCGCAGGGGGCCTCCCCTTGGCCGGATGCACCATGACTTCCCGGCCGTTTGTTTCTGGTTGTCTCGGTGTTGTCCGCCCCGAGTGGTCCTGGGATCGTCACTTGTTCTCAGGCCCCAGGAAAGACGTGGCTCGCAGCCCGGGAGCGGCAGCCGGGATGAGATGAGGCCCCTTGGAAAGGGGTCTGAGGTTGAGGGGGCGGGGGGCTCCCGCGCTCACTCCCCGCCCCAGCCTCCCGGGAGCCCGCGGCCGCCGACGGCGCTGGGGGGCCAGCACCTGCAGGGGTCCCGGCCGTGTTTACAAGGGAGGAAGCCAACCCTTTCACTCCGGGTCCCCGAGGAGCTGCCGCTTCCCGCCTCCGTCTCCTCCCGCCCACAGGATGCTGAAGCATTGTCCCCACTGGCTCACGGTCGCTCTGATGGTCCGTGGGTCTGCAGCCCGGCCTGCAGGGCTCCTGAACGTGACCAAGTACTGGCTTCCTCTGTTTCTTTCTGCTGCTTTTCTCCTGTGTGTTTAGCGTCCGCAGTTGGGACGAGGCGTCCGGCAGGCCCACCCTCCCGCGGCGGCGCTGGAGCCCTCCCCGCAGTGCCGTGTGCGCGGCAGGCACCTTGGGGTGTCTGTGCTTCCCGGGGCCCAGGTGGCCGCCTGCCGAGGGCGCGGGGCCGGCGCCAGGCCCGGGACAGGAGCTCTGACTCCAGATCATTCCCGTGCACTCTGGCTTTGGATAGGGCTCTTGCTTGAATGACAGACCGTCCTTCCCCTTGATAAGAGAAACACAGGCATTTGATTCATTTTGTGGGGACCCTCTTCCCATGAACGAGAGACCAGAGGAAGGTGGAGCGAGCGGGTGCAAAGCAGCCCGGTCTTGCCCTCACGGGCCCCGCGGTTCCCCGGGTGGGTTTCGAGCGCGTCCGGGCATTTTCATCGGAGCAGCAGGCCCGGCCTTTCCTCCCCCAGGCCGTTCCTGGAGGTAGTTGCTCTGCCAGACGGAGATGGGTTTCTGAAAAGCTTGCCCAGGCATTTTGCAGTCAAATGCTCTACCCCTGAGCTATACCCCCTTGCCCAGGCATTTTGGTCCCAAAGAATGTGAAACATCTGCGGGCCCCCCGAGGGCTGCGCCACGCGAGGTCTGGGTCAAGTGCGGGGGCAGCATCGCACCGGGACGGGGCCGCGCAGCTGGCGCGGCACGAAACTCTCCGACTCGGGACCCCTCAGGACACCCAGGCTCGCAGAGAGGAGGCTAAGCTCCTGGCTCACTGTCGGCGAAGCGAGGGTGAGCATGAGCGAAGACAGGCCGCGGGAGGGAAGCAAGCCGGGCGCCCGGCCGGGCTGGAAGTAACGGGGACGCCCGAAGAGAGAAGCGAAAGATGCGGGCGCCCGGTGCGCACTTGGTCTATTTCAGTTCGCTCCGGTGTCAGAGGAGGCCTGTCCCAGGGCTCCCCTGCATGCCTCCTCCCCGTCAGCAGGCCCGCATTCAAGTCATTGCCAAGTGCGGCCGCTTCCCTGGAGGCCAAGGGCGGACCGGGAGGAGGGTAGGGGTATAAAGCAGCCCGGCCGGCGCGTGACCTGGGCATTAGGCAGACGAACAGCTCTGATGTTGTCAAGCACTAGTTTGCCATCCTGGAATCCCGTCCATTGGAGAAATACATCTTTTTAAAAAATATTTTATTTATTTGTCAGAGCAAGCACACAAGCAGGAGAGGCAGCAGGCAGAGGGAGAAGCGGAGTCCCCGCTGAGCAGGCACACCCCCGCCCCCGCCCCGATGCAGGACTCAGATGCCAGGACCCCGAGATCATGACCGGAGCCAAAGGCAGACACTCAACGGAATGAGCCGCGCAGGCGCCCTGCAGAAATACATCTTGATAAGAGGTTTATCCTATACAATGTGATACATTTTCTCTTATATATTAATAACTCCCTTTTGATCCAAGCGGGTATTATTCTTTAGTATACAGATGTTCCCGTTCAACTTTCGGGGGTTCTGCCTTGGCATTTTAAGGTTCATGAAGTCATTGCTCTGTGGTAGCCAGTGGCCACGTGTGACCACTGACATTAAAATTATGTAAAATGAAGGGTTTAAAATTCAGATCCTCGGTCACACTAACCACGTTTCAGGTGCTCAGTAGCTACGGGGAGTATGGGAGAGCACTGCACAAGGGCAGAGACGGAACCTTTCCTTCACCACAGAAAGTTCTGTTGGACAGCGCTGGTGTAGACCACGCAGGAGGCGGCAGCCTTTTAGTTAGTGGCACCAAAGACGCGCTCACAAGACTGGTGAAGGCCATTCCAGTTGGAGGGGACAGTCCAAAGGTTCAGGCTGGGACACAGAGAGAGGCCAATGTGATTGCCACGTCGGATTTGGCAGGAGCCAGGCCTTGACAGCCTCGCACTCCAGGCCAAGACACTGGGCTGTGGCCCCGAAGGCAGAGGGTTTTAGGCGGAGGAGCAGCGCGCAGGGATCTGCCTGTGAGCGAGCCCACCCTGCCTGCTGCTGGCGGGTGGCAATCGGAAATCACAAGCGCAGTTCGTTACGTGGCTGTTGGGGACCTCAGTCACAGACCAGCTGGATTTTGCACAGCAGAGGGGCTGAGGGTGGCCGGGAGCGTCTGAGGAGGGTTAGGGAGAATGGGAACGGGCGCCGGCGGAAAGCAGCAGCTGGCCGGCCGAGAAGACCGAGAGGAGCCGTGAGCAGCGCCCGTAAGAGATGGGAAGCGGGTCACCAGCGGGGGATCTTGAGGACGCTGGGCTCCGGCCGAGCAAGAACTGGGAAGACGCAAGTGCTCGAAACTTCCCTGGTTTCTCGTGGACGGGGCTTCTCCTACACGTTTGTTACTTGTGAGCGCCCTCCTTGAAAAGCCAATCTCTGGTTTTCACATGTTCCTCCTCCTCCAGCATCTCTCCAATCACAGAGCTGCCTTCTGTCTCCACTGCCCTTCTGCACGGCAGCCCGTCCTGCTTGCAGGCCTGCGACGGCGTCTTGGCGTCTCCCGCGTCTGCGGCCGAGGCCCGGCTCGCTCCCACGCCCTGCCCCGCAGAGCGGGCCCCGCTCCCGCAGCAGAGGCCGCGCCTCCCGCGGTGCTGGCGGGACAGGGTCCCCACCCCTTCTCTCCCCCAGGCCTCGGGCGACGCCGATCGCTGGCCTCCCGCGCGCTCCTCGCACGCCGCCGGCTCCGCGGGGCTCCGTGCAGACCCCGTGCGCGCCCGCCCC